>JADNRX010000814.1:0-21477 GCA_015501595.1 Hymenopellis radicata
CCCATCGACATATCTTATCCTACAGTACCTTTCATTTAAAATTGACGCCCGTGACCACTCAAATTCGGGAGCAGCTCGTACGGGGACCATGCATACAGATCGGCAGATTCGGAATATTTTGTACTTCCCGAACTAAATCCTTTGTAGATCCCAAGTCGGTCGCCGACGTGACCCACTCACAGGCCATTCGCGTAACAACAACCGCCTTCTTCGACTTCACCCCACCCCGCGTTTGCACAAACGTGTACGGCCCAGTCAACGATTAGGCGATCGCATGCTCGATGTGCTTCTTGCCGATGCTTTAGCTGCACTCCTGGAGGACCGTCATGTTACGCGCTTAGACGTACCCGACCAGGATGGGAAACGTGTCGATGTAGCCCAACCAGATTCCGGCGTTGGAAGTGCCGGACATAACAACGGGCCCAGTCCATGTTTTAAGCGCGCGGTAAACACGTAGGTCCGTATAACGACGTGGAGGGATACGACGATGTTGAGTTCACCAGTGCGGCGTATCCTTGAAGAATTCCTACATAAATGGTTTGCGAAACTGTGATGATTGAGTTTGCAGAGCAAAATCCACGCACAGGAGCCCATGAGTTAACGGGAGTAATCACTGAGGAAGTGGTGTGTATTGTCGCCACGACGAGCGTCCATGAGAGGAGATCAGAACTACTCTAGCCCGAATATTGGCGGATAAAGCAGATATCAAATATGCGTGGACTCACAGCGATGCGAAGTTCGTGTCGTTCCAACCTGTCGTGTCTGCGCGCACAGTCTTCAGCATCCTTAGCTCTTTATCTAGCGTATTGTAACATCAAGACCGAAACATGATCGACGCAACGCACATGCTATATAATATCTCCCGTCAGCTGCGCCGTCAATAGCACTCGCAGAACCAACATACCCAGTGTGCAAGATGATACTTGAGTCGCGGAGAACTCCTGTAATAGGCGGATACGCAGCCGGACCCTTCAGCAACTGAAAGTTCGTCCCATCGTCCGATGTATACACGTAGAGGTCATGCTCCGAAACGCAGTGAAGATATACTGCCAGCTAACTGCGCGACCGGAGCGCTCTGGAAAGAGCTCGGCCCAATGAGGTCAAGTGGAGATGCTATAACAAAAGCACAACACAGAAAAGACAGCAACATTATGAAGAGCGTTGCCATCACGGCGGTCTTCATTCGCAGAACGCTGGAAGCACTTATATAAAAAGCGTCGTCTTTCGGGACAAAGTCGGTCGAAGCATCAGAGATGCCATGAGGATGATGAATAGTGTTACATGTCCGTGTCCGTAGGGAATGAAGTCGCCACCTCAAGCTGCCTCTGTCTTTGCATACTCATCATGACAAGGAGATAATAGTAGCCTGCCACACTCAAGCATGAAGTAGACAATGTAGCCTACCATCTACTGACACTTCAGCATTCGCTTAAACGAGAAACCGCGACGCACCATGAGAACGTTGTCCAAAAACCAATCCGAGTTGGGGTACTCCGAATTCTCCATTGTCGTTGGGTCCAGCTTCTCAAGAAGATGAAGTTGAACAGATTTGATGATGAACATGATGGACAAAAGGAACCAATACGACGCAAAAACCTGTAAGGTCTAGTTGAGCTTCGGGTGTTAGATCAAATGATTCATCCAGACCATAGACACGACTCGCGTGAGTCCCTTGCGTTCCGTCAACAGAACGAAAAAGGCGAGCATCAAGCCAATTGTCGTCATAGGGAGTAAGCCCAATCCCAAATTGCCCGAAGCCAAGCGAGTAAGTTCAGTTATCGCAATGGCCCAATTGGTCGCCACCGAAAAAGAGATACGAGATATGCATCCATCTATCGGAATGTATACGAGGCAAGATGCGCCCACGCTGGTAGAACAGAGCAATCGGGAGGCGAACATGAACAGAAATGACGGGAGTGGCACAAGGACAGTGTCAAGCAAACATGTCGTTGGTGATCCCTACCAGGCGTATTAGCCATCGCGCCAAGGACGAGCGAAGAAGGGTGACTCACGGGCAGCGGATATCTGTTGGAGCAAAGCATCGTGGTGGGGAGAGAAGAGATGCGAAGAGTGAGACCATCATCGAATAACGGACGGAATTGATTGAAAGGAGGTTGAGCCGATCGTGGGTAGCGGGACAGTCATCCAGATGGGCACGATCTTGACGATTCGATTCATACCGTTCTTCCTGATCACTTGGATTATTGGTCAGGAACTTCACAATCTTCGCCCGTGAACGTCTCTGTGTGCCTCATGCCTATCGAGGTTCTGCCAAGGATATACCGCTACGGATATGGTTCTCCGAGAACCATATCGATATCCGGAGTCCATTCTATCACATATCTTGTGCAGTCAGGACAATTCTCTTTGGGACGAAGAACGAAAGTATGTCTGTCTGTCGGATTTGTATGTGGATAGTTCTCTGACATTCCACAGTTGGATCCCACTTTGGCATCCTCGTCGTTTTGGTTGGGATATCTCTTGTGACGTTGGCAGCGTGAGGATATTTTCATTGATGCGGCGTCCCAGAAGATCACCACTCCGATACCTTCTCCCTGCTTCCAAACGCTCAAAGTAATCGGAGATCCTGATTATACACTTCTGCTATTTACCGCCACCCTTGTTCCAGTGGCTTCAGCGCCGACCTACGGCGAGCTCTCAGAGTCAGAAAGCAAGTCCTCGAGACAACAAAGTCTTCCGTATACATTTACACTATCCATGCCTTCATAATGAATGCTAAACCCATCGACATATCTTTCAGTCGCGGAGAAAAGAACGACGTGACCCACTCACAGGCCATTCGCTAGCTGCGTGACACAACCGCCTTCGACCTCACCCCGCGAAATCGCCCGTTTGCACAAACGTGTACGGCCCAGTCAACGATGAGGCGATGTGCTTCTTCAGCTTTGGTAAATATGTGATATGTGCTCCTGGAGGACCGCCATGTTACGCGCTTGCGTCTCAAGGCAGACGTACCCGGCCAGGATGGGAAACGCCGTTGGAAATGCCGGACACAGTAACAAGTTACAACGGGCCCAGTCCATGTTTCAAGCGTGCTATCCGTCGCGCAGAAAGGCCCGTATACGTTTAACGATGTGAGAGGGATACGACGATATTGAGTTCACCCGCCTTGAAGAATTCCTACATAAATGGTTTGCAAAACTGCTATGATTGAGTTGAAGAGCGCACAGGAGCCCATGTGTTAACGGGAGTAATTACCGAGGAAGTGGTGGGTATTGTCGCACGAGCGTCCACGAGAGAACTAAGTACTCTAATCCGAAAATTGGCACAAAGCAGATATCAAATATGCGCGGACCCACAGCGATGGCGAAGTTCGTGTCGTTCCAAAACCTGTCCTGTCTGCGCGCACAGTCTTCAACATCAAGACCGAAACCATGATTGATGCAACACACAAGCGATATAATATTTCCCGCTATAAACAGTCAGCTGCGTCCTCGATAGTACTTGAAGGACCAACATACTCGGTGGGCAAGATGATACTTGGGTCGCGAAGAACTCCTGTAGTAGGCGTGCACGCCGGACCCTTCAGCAACGAAAAGTTCGTCCTATCGTCCGATGTATACACCTAGAGGTCATGCTCCGAAACGCAGTGAAGATATACTGCGAGATAACTGCGGAACTGAGAGCTCTGGAGAGAGTTCGGGGCTAATGAACTCAAGTGGGATGCCATAACAAAAGCCCAACGCAGAAAGGTCATGAAGAGGGTTGCCATCACTCGCAGGAACACTGGAAGCACCGATATAAGAGCGTCGTCTTTCGGGTCAAGTCGGTCGAAGCATCAGCCATGACACTCTTGAGGATCCGGAGTATCAGTGGAGAACGGTCGTGAGTGTCATACGTTTGAGTGAGGTACGAAAGAAGGAGAGAAGAATGAGCAGAGAAGTCTGCCAGAGAAGTTCAATGAATAGGATGAATAGTGTTACATGTCTCCATAGGAAATGAAGTCGCCAGACTCCTCAGGCTGCTTCTGTCTTTGCATACTCATCATGACGAGGACGAAGTATGAGTAGCGTGCACTCGTATATGAAGAAGATAATGAAGAGTGCCATCTGCTGACACGTTAGCATTGCTTAAACGAGAAAACGCGACGTACCATAACAACGTTGTCCAAAAACCAATCCGAGTTGGGGTACTTCGAATTCTCCATTGTTGTTGGGTCCAGCTTCTCAAGAAGATGAAGTCGAACAGATTTGATGATGAGCATGAGGGACAGAAGGGACCAATACGACACAAGGACCTGTAACGTCTAGTTGAGCTTCGAGTGTTAGATCAAATGATTCATCCATACCATGGACACGACTCGCGTGAGTCCCTTGCGTTCCGTCAACAGAACGAAAAAGGCGAGCATTAAGCCAATTGTCGTCATAGGGAGTAAGCCCACTCCCAAATTCTCCAAAGCCAAGCGAGTAAGTTCAAGTATCGTCATGGCCCAATTGCACGCCACCAAAACGAGATACGTGATATGCATCCATCTCCGGGAATGTATACGGGGCAAGCTGCGGCCACGCTGGTAGAACAGAGCAATCGGGAGGGCTAGTATGAACAGAAATGACGGGAGTGGCACTAGGACTGTGTCAAGCAAACATGTCGTTGGTGATCCCTACCAGGCGTATTAGCCATCGCGCCAAGGACGACCGGAGAAGGGCGACTCACGGGCAGCGGATATCTGTTCGAGCAAAGCATAGTGGTGGGAGAGAAGAGATGCGAAGAGTGAGACCATCATCGAATAACGGACGAAACTGATTGAAAGGAGGCTGAGCCGATCGTGGGTAGCGGGACGGTCATCCAACTGTTCTCCGAGTACACCGACTGGCAGATGAGATGGGCCAATGATTAATAGTTCGTTGTCAACGGAGTCCCCTCGAAGGTCGAAGGTGATCTGTCTTCATATCATCATGCAGAAGCGCCGCCGGCTGTGTTTCCGTGTGAATACGTACCGTCGGATATATTTCCCTTCATTGAGAAAAGCGACAGAATCCGAGAGTTATCCTGACTAGATCAAGGATTGAAGATTGGCTTGCATGATGGAGAGGAACTAGTTGTTCTTGGGATACCATGCCGCCTGAGATGCATTTCAGAGTAATCGGGTGGTTGAAGTAGGTGGGAGACGGACCTCGGCAAAAGCCGCAGCTCTTCTGTTACCGCGCCACCATCACGACTGCCTACCTTTTACCTTGTGGCGAGCGCCGTACCTCAGACGATATGGAATTTTTCTGCAACTCGCTGCTTTCCTGGCTCCGAGTCTGTGAACCTGATGACTGTGAATCTCCTCTGAGCAATGTGATTTCATGCTAGGTCTAGAGCCGTACCTTTTTCTCTTCCAAGCCTCAAGGTGAGGACTGCGGCGTCTTCCACAACAGCCCCTCGCCATATCTGGTGTCTCTCCTCTGTGAGTACTGTCCTGACATGTCCGAATTCCATGTACTGTTTGGATCTTCGTTGTTTCGAAGCTCCAAATAGTACAAGAAAGCCGAACACCTCCTCCCATATCCGACGCGCTCTAACGACGTACCTGTGAAAAGTGGGGCGTTTTTATCTCACCTACAGAGGTGCCCTCGCCTAGATATATCCTGAGCACGCGCCATCCCCTGGGGCTATCACGAGGACCTGGATTTTCAATGGCAGAGAAGCCGCCAACTCTAACGGATATGGCTATCACTCCGGGCACATGTTGTTCAGGAAAGACCTTTTCTCAGAAATCGCGTTATTTCAAGCACATTACGGGTAATACGGAGGTTTTGTTAATCTAGAATGTACACTGGAGTACCATCATCTCCCACATCTCTCCTTTAACGGTTAACCGGATAACCTGCCTGCATAAAGTCAACGGCGCCAGTACAAATGGGAGCTTCTCATCAGTTTTTCTGTTCTCTCGGCTGCAAGTTTCCTGCTCCTTCGGATGGATTTCCGTTTTGCTGTCACTCTCGCCCCCCGTTCGACCGTTGAGTGCGAGCGACTTGAAAGTGCAGTGTTTTTTTTTTCAAAGAACGTTCGAAAGGACAATCAGATAAGTAACAGCGAAAGAAAACACTTTCTGGAACTGGGTTCACTACACGCGTACTGGCCTAACGCGCCGAGCTTCTGCATCCCGACGGGTGGTTTCAACAGTCCGTACTAGACGAAGATAGGCATCTCTTATGAAATATGGAAGCATGGAGCCTCTCCATCGATCCACGCCACGGTTACTCAAGCCCATCGGAAAGTCTTCCGCTACTCCAAGTAATCACATTGAGCAAGTCGGCGATTATACACAAGTGTAGATTGAAGGGGAGTAGGTAATACACAATATACGAGATAACACTGCTGGAATACTTTTATACAGGTCGTGAGGGCGTTACAGAGGAGATGTGAAGATTGTCATATGCAAAGAAATGTCGCCCAGAGTCCAAGCAGCGGGTAAGAATGTACCTATGACGAGGTGCTCTCCTGCCCCTCCATCTCGGCAAGTTCCTCCGGGTCAAGCCAACTCTCCTCAACGGTAGCTTTGACCTGCGGACATACTCTTTCATGTTGTCCCGGTAGAGCTGCGCGGCCTCCGCGTTCGCAGGTGAGTTTGGGTTGGGATCATGCAGCAAGCTCTGAATGCTCGTCAAGATCGCCGCCACATCGTAAGTGGGCGACCAGCGGTTCTGCAGGATATCAAGACAAAGCTCGCCATTGGCGTACACGTTGGGATGAACATGCGCGAGAGGAATTTGACAGTCGGAGGCTTGTTTGGGTACGACTCATCAAAAGTGAGCGTGAGTTTGAACGTGCCGTCCTCAAAGGGCGTTTCAGCTACTCAAGGTAGTCAGACGCCAGGCGTAGATACAACTACGGCGGCTTACCTGGGCCAAATATGACAGCGTTCCAGAGCATTATGTTATCTGGACATGGGGAGCCAGAAATTCCGCCCGGCGGATCGGTAGAGAGTCGTTTAAAGTCGCGGATGAGGCGTCGCCGGCAATTAGTTGACTGCGAAGAAAAGTAAGTGGAGCTCCGGGCGTGAAATAGCAACGTGCGGACCATGCTGAAGGGATCAGGAAAAACGCAAGGAGATGATGATGGTTTTGGTACAAGTGCCGGATGTCGGACCGAAAGCTCTCGTTATGACGATGAACGCCTGACACTGGAATGTTCGATTCGCATACAGACGGGAAAATAGTAGAAGATGACTTGGGAAAGGCTGGACGTGCTCGCTCGACTCGGAAAACAATACACCACGACTCCAAAGTCGTACGAACCTCAAACAAACCTTCAAGCTCAGTAGCACCTTTGACCGAAGGGGCTTATCTACTGCGAGAACTCTTTTCGCGCGAGGATCAGATAAATTGCCACCGGTTACTATTGAGATGTCTGAATCGACATATGCCCGAGATGAGTCGCCAGAGTCTTCGTTCGTGTAATGGGAGTCATATAGATTTGGGCTAACTTCAACTAAGTTATCAAACACCGACTGAGGTCCTACACGACGAGAACAAGTGAATGAGCCTGACCAGTAACTTCGAACTGTTGAAGGGAGCCGAACAGTGATAGAATATTACTACAGAAAATGCGTCAAAAAAGAGGAGGTTGGCTGACCTCGAAGACGTATCTCCGCCAGCAAGGACAGGACGGAGCTATAATGCAAACTACTTTCAAAGGATGAGGACGCAATGGGGGTCTCACTCGATCAACTCAGCACTTCAATAGCCGAACAAACTGTACTTAGTAGAATCTTAGGACAATCCAAGACTAGAAATCGGACCAGAAGATGAAGGGCGTACAGAGTGAAGAATCCACAATGCAAATGTAAAGGAGCATGCCTCTGGGTCCTTGTAAAAAATCAGGTCGCAGTTGTCTCGTCTACTTACCTACCATTAAGACCTGGGGCGAGGCGTCGGAATTGTGGGGGTTGATAGTAGCATCGCTGGGCGAGGCGGGCCACGAGAAAGCAGCACTTGAGAGACTTTGGGTAGGCGCTAAGCCACACAGCCTCCCTCAACCACAGCGCTTAAAGACGACGCCTCGACACGCGTCAAAGGCGTTATGGAGAGCCGAAACAGTGTGTAAAATCGGATGGCAATCAATTCTTGATTCATATCGCGCTAAGGAGTGGGGATGGGTTTCAGATCACTGGCAGAACGCAGCAAAGAAAAGAAGACGGAGTACATGAGGCCACACCGCCTCCAGGCGGAGATGGGCCGGTAGATATAGAGATAGCCTTGTTTCGGGGAACGGAGAGGAAGAACACAGCATGCAAGTCCTTGCAAGAGCCGCAGATGTCATATGACAGAACAAAGGCAAACAATGGCGGCCACGTGATGAACTCGGACTAGTTGGAAACTTTCCATCATGATCATCACACCCGACATGGCTTCTCGCTCTCTGTGGCTCGGCTTTGGCGTCGCTAAGAAGAAGTTCAAGTTTCACGCCTTTGAACATGAAATCATGGAGGACAAATTCAACAACATGTTCGAGCCTTTCCCTTTCCCCTCCCTCGAACCTCTCTTGATCTTGCCCATGAACCGCAAATGAATGATTGCGAAGGGACGCCTCGAAGGTTCCCATATCCCCAGGTTCTCGCTTGGGGAGATGGCCTTGACAACGAATCTTCCGTGTTCTTCACTGGGTATCACGGTGAAGGCAACGAGCAGAGGTTGTTTTGTGTTAAGGTGTTGTTCAACATCGAGAAGGCCAAGCCTGACGAGTGCTGCTACCAAGCTATCAACAAAATGCTTACGGATGCCAAATTTTATGCGCGGCATCTGCGCGATATTGCAGGTATTTTGGTACCGCGGCACTATGGTGTGTGGCGCGGGCCAACGGGAAAATGGGGCGGTACAGTCTTGTGTAGTGTGACGGAATGGGCCGGAATTCCATGGGATCAGGTTGCCAATGTGGAAGGTGACTTTACGGCTGTCAGGCATGTTTAGTCTCCCTATACGCATCGCCATGCTCACTCGCTTGTCTAGGAAACTGATAGGCCGCACAGTTGAACAACTTCATGATCACAACATTCATCATGATCGATTAGGCTCTCCCATTCAATTGCATCACATCCTCCTCCGTGCTACTAAGAAGGACGCTGAAGCGAGATGCTTTATCGTCGATTTCTCCGATGCTTATATCGCGGAATGTCGCAGGAATCTCCCTATTCTTCCCCTCGATGCAAATATCTGTCGAGAAGCTATGAGGTGTTCGGAAACATCCTCTGTTGCTTTTCTTCTTGACATGTTTCAGCGTAATGTGAAAAGTGTGTTGACATTTCCATCATACTCTGTACTGACATATGGCACAAGTGACCCCTACAACTCACATGTACCGGGCCATGCGGTTTCACAGCCGATACTCTGCTCTCCATCCTTCACTCCATAATGCAATTGTCATGGCTGTCCAACGACTCCATTTCTTCGATGAGCCACCACTTCGGCCAGACATTCAGTTTCGATTTCGCCGGAATGGGGAAGCGGTCGTGTGGGAAGGCGACGATTCCGAAGAGTCCGACGAGCTTGCTCAACGCCTATCTGAGGATTATATCGAGTCTTTGTTGTCCTGAGTCATCTTCGGCAGATTTGCTATACACGCAACTCGTCGAAAAGGAGTGATGCTTCGGAATAGCATCGAGTCATGCTCGTACTTCGTGGTGCGAGATCCCCAGACTCCGCAGAGGCTCTACATTTCACGCCTCTATAGTACTTATCGGTGAATCCAGCAAAAAGGCTAGTCTCGGAGGAGACACTACTCCCGGAGGGGAGACACCAATGAACAACGCGCTACTATACACCTTGTACAAGGTTTTGCGTGTGGCGTGCACTGAGAAGCTGCACGTCAAGTTCGTAGCACCAGCCAGCACGCCACCCGCTGAATCAATACCACAGCCCCCATCGCATTAGGCATATCTGACACCATCGCAGTCGTACCCGACCCCGACCCAACCATTTCCACAGCCTCCTGCGAAAGTGGAATATCGCGACTTTCGTCCAGATCTCCCGGTTCCTCAGTCGGCCAGTCAACAGGCGGCGACACAGACATCAAAGTACTCGTCTGCAGGCCTGCAGGCCAAGCGCAGAGACGCCATTTTGCAGTCTGCTCGACAGGCTGCCTCGACCACACCGCCACGAGTTATGCGCCACAAAGCGCGTATTCCGCGCAACGGCCCCACGTCTCTGAACAGCAGCAGAGGACGGAGACTGTTATGGATGGTGTGAGATCGGCGGCGGCGTCTAACCAAGTGACAAAGTACTCGAGTAAGAAGACGCATAAAGACGCGGTCCTGGATAGCGCATGCGCTGCTGCAGCGTCTACGCAGCCTGTTTCCTCCCATACGATTGTACAGTCGTTATCTGGAGACTCGCAGGAAGATCGGCGTCGCGCTCAGCAAGAGGTGTTTAAGAAACGTGAAGAGGAGATTGCAGAAAGAAACGAAGGGAGCCAGGGAATAAACACGAGGCCGCCTCGGAGGTGCATGTAAACGGACTGTGCTCCAAAAACAGGAAACCTCCCCGCCCAAAACGGTAATGATGAACTGGATACTATCGTGGGTATGGACTGTATAGCGCAAGAGGAGGCGCGGACGGTGTATTCTGGTTTAAAATCGAGGGCATGGATCCATGGCTGGCCAAGGGAGCGGCCTGTCGTTTCTCCCACTGTTTCTGTTCTTGTGATGGCTCCGGCCTATAAGCCCGAGTATAAACATTGTTGGCGCGATATACATGTATCGCCACCACCTCCTTCTCCCCCACCACTTGTACGACTAGCCATCTAACGGATTGAATAGGTATCCTCTGCCTATCACTACCACTTCGCCTGCACCGTACCTCCCGGTCACGTTGACGACGATACACAGAAAGGACTGTCATGTCAGTTTGAATTCAATAAGGCCCTAGCGTTGCTCACCCAAAGCTCGTTACTCTACGATCCTGGACCCCGGTATGCACTCAGCAAAGGAAAAGGACAGCCGGCATCACGCGTTGCTTCACCAGCACCACTATTCCAATTCCTCGTCGCGATCACAACCGAGGCGAATCTTTCGAGAGTCGCTCTGATACTGTCCACGGCTCGTTGTCGTCCCAATATGAAGAGCACAATCGTCAGCCGATATGACTAGAGTTAGGGCGGTCCTGAAGACGGCGTACGTGCCGCGCCCATGTCCACATCGGTCTATCAATAATACGATTGCGAAGGCGAATAGATTGGTGCACAAGGAGGTGTGGGCTGCTTGGAGAAGCATAATAAAGAGCTGGACAGGAGCCCAGCGAGCGGAAGGATGCGTATCATTTCGAAGCAACATGCGACGTGGGACAGGCATGCCGCGAAGAAAAGGACAGTACCTGCGTTCAGTGACTCGAATGGAGCATCGCGACGCCGTAAGATTTACTGTAACGATACACATATCCATCTTATGATTGCTGTTTCTCCATAGCCCGCACTGCTATCGCCTAGAAAGTCGTAAATTCACTTCGTGGGAGATTTCACTTATCCAGTATGAAGCGCGCCTTCGAAATCGCGTCCAAAATGTCGACATTCGCCAACGGAGCACGGCTCTACTGACAATGGTGCGCGCTTTGTCCGCTTTGCCCATGTTGCCGCGACTAAGCCAACCTTTAGATGTCTCTACATCGTCCTCGGAGGGCGTGAACGAGTCCATGAATCTGATATATCGCAGTTTCCTTGTTCAATATGCCGAGGAACTAGATTTGTCTGACGACGAAACCGCAAGCTACGTTCACCTCACGTCTGGACGTACATTTTATGAGCTTCTGGTAAGTCATTCCCCTCTCAAGTACCAGACTTCTCTGATCATCGTTAGTTACTTCTTGCTCGTTCAGGCCACAAACTCATTATCCTCATCGACAACTTTAATTGGCCGCTATCAAAGTCAACGCCCGAGGATTACATCGACATCAGTAGTTTCATCTGGGACTGCATTATTGACCCTTTCCGTTCCGCTCTGGACGGTGGCTACATACGTAGTCGGTGGCGCCATCTTGGGGCGGCCCTTCGACGAAGAGCCAACCTGGGTTCGATCCTCACTACTTTGCCAGTCGCTGTTCGACCACATTGGGTGCGATATATCCGATGAGGAGCGAGTTCGAGGCCGGTGCATGAGGCCCAGGGGGGATCCGTCGCGCGTACTGACTTCCTCCGTCTCCGACATAGGCGTACAAATCCGCGTTGGAGCACTCAAGAATGCGCTTAGATGCACGAAAGAGGATATTGAACGCGGTGATGTCTGAAGACATGAATGAGTGAGGGACTAAAGAGCTGTAAACGCGCCACAGACCCACCTCCATGGACGAAGCCTGCATGATGCATGCGGTAGATTGGTGGTCGGTTTTACACAGACGGTCGCGGAAACATGGTCCATTACTGTCTTTACTGCGTCTGAATCGTTCCTACTGAACGTCTTCTAATAGTTCCTTTCGGCTTGGAACCCACTGCCAGACGATGTTGCGCACGTGTTTATTCACGTACTCTATTGTGTAAAACCACCTGAATCTCACGCAGTTCTATGGAGGGTTGAGAGCCTTCTCGAGACATTCACTTGGCTGAGAATATAAATCGCATTTATGGGCATGTAAAGCAAGCAGTAGGGCATTGCACTTCTCTCTGATTCGCGTCCCACCGAGGTCTCAGACATAACACTTGTATTTAGGATCGTTGGCACCCTTCCAGTCGACTGTTGATGTTAGCAAGGCGAATAGAAGAGGGGCGAAGGGTCTCTACCGCAATGCCAGCAATCCAAGAGATGGTCAGGATCGCTATACAGCGTCAGCTGTTATATTCTGCAAAAAAAACGACAAATTGCTTACTACTTCCTCTTGATGGCGACCAGTCGCTCATAGTTATTGCCCCAGAACGATTCTACAAGCAGGTTTGTGTACATGGTGAGGCTTCCCGACACCATACAGAGCACTCACCCTCGAAATTTGGTTCGTGGATGTCAGCCTCGTTCTATCACGAAGCGTGAGCACACTTTCCCGCCAGCGTGGAATGTGAATGGCAGCCCACCTGATAAGCTCCAGAACCCGATGTTATGCCCCGTAAGACATCCATCTTCTTTGTAAGTCCCTGGTAGGCAAGTATTTTACTGTCCGTCGTCGTATTGAAAGACCAAGATGCTGAGGACGTGATATGCCATAATGAGCGCTTCCAGGCATCGGTGACGCTGGTTTCCTCGGTTTGATTGTACAGAAATGGGGTAACAGCGAAGACAATAGGAAAAGCTGAATCTCGGAAAATCTCCATTAAGGCGTCGAGCAACTTTCCACGTTCCGTTTCTGTAGCGAAATTATCCACCGGGATAAGTCGTGAGCTAGTAATGGAAGGCACGCCCACGGGCTGCGTAGCGTGAGACGTTGAATTCCCGAAACCAGGAATGACATACCACACTAGACGCAAGAAACTCGTTGAAAAAGCTGAGAAAGGATGGGATGACTGTCAGATTAAATGTGCTCGTGGAATCAGCTAGGCTGTCCAGGAAGGCCTCCAGCTCAACCATGTCATCCGCTGCTTCTTCGATTCCGAGAATAGGATTGGTGAAAATAATGCCCTGTCTAGGCTACAAAGACGTCAAGCACATCAAGGCTAACAAGAGAAGTACTCACGAGCACGTAGCCTCCCCATCCTAGAAGTTGAGGTTAGTCAACTGAGAGGGAGAAGTGACGACAGAATACCTCTTTGGGCGTAGAACAGTGAATGCGAGATCATAAATTGCAGAACACTTTCCATTCGTTCGTCTGTTCCATTGAACGTCGCCAACGCTCTGGGAGACCCTGGTAAGCATGAACAACTCTTGTACTAAAAGAAGTGGGGGCCTACGTAGTGAGCGTCATTTGCGGAAGAGCCTTCATGGTCACTTCCATGACCACTCCAAATGTACTGCCGCCGCCTCCGCGAAGAGCGAAAAAGAGATCAGTATTCTGACATCTATTGGCGGTTAAATAGTCGCCATTTGGCGTGACGACTTTTGCCTGCAACTGCACATATACCTAGTTAGCAAGTGCGGAATAGAGTAGGCGACACAAGCACATACAACTCGATCTACAGCCAAGCCGAAGACATTGGATATCGCGCTACGCGGGAAGTGTGAGGAGCGTTCAATTCCATTGTCGAACGTACCTATGGCCGCCACCCTGCAGATAACCTCCTGCAGCAGCGATGCTCGTGGATGAACCGCCGGGGAAGGTGACGTTATTAGCTTCGGCAAACTCGAAAAGTCTTTCTTGCAAGACTCCGGACTAGCAGTAGTCTGTAACGATACAAGAAGCCATTTAAAGTGCGGAATGAAGTACCTCGAAAGTGATAGCGGGGCCTGCAGACTGCGGACAGGTGGCAGGGACGAAGTCGGCGTCGTAAGCAAGCTGAAGAAGATGAGCTTGATATCTACAAGCGGACGTAATAACTACTTGCCGATTGCATGTTGTGTATCTTTGCCCGGAAGAACAAGCTTTAGCCCAAAGTCCTGGGGAGAAAGATAAACCTTGCGTACCCATATACCAAGAGAGTCAGGTGCCGAACTGCGACCCATGTAATCGTGCTGTGTAGATAGGAATCTCTCAATAAGCACATGGCGAAATAGTACGGAAACACTTACACCGGTACTCTTGATGGCAAGGTTGATCCCAGTGAGCCTCGCAAAGGAGAAAGCAGCTTGAACGTCTGAGGCGGAACGGACGTCAATCTAGAGACATATCGGTCAAAATTGTAGCACCCGTTAGAACAAACCATACATAGTGGGACGAGATACTGCCTTGTTCGCAGACGCTTGGCGGAGAAAATGCTAGGGGATCTTGAGGGTTCGCATCGTTGAGTAGGCATTGTGAGGCAGTAGATTGACAAGTCTCCCATTCAGTCTGCAGGGGATGAGGGACTGTACTGTAAATATCCGCGACAGAAAATTGATTACATTCATATAAGCCGCAAACACGTTCACGCGATAGTCTGATGTAAGAGGGTGTGAGCGAAAGAGCGTTGTAGCATTGAGTTAATCATACACACCTCTGTTGCTATAATTGTCCATGACGCTCGAGCAGGTGGTTTCGTCGAAGTCACCGGCAACGCCCTCTGCAAGAGAATAGCATGGGCGAGCGAGAGGTGATGCGTAGAAAAGACGACCGTTGACCGTGTCATTGAGTTCGTTCCACTGGGAATCTGTAATGCTCCCGTCTAGCAGTAGACTGGATGCAACGCTTGGCAATGAAAACCCGCAAATGGCGGCGAAGAGACTGTACTGCATGAGAAGATAGGTCAAAGGACAAGCGGAAGGCTGAGCTGCAGCCTTATAAGAAATGGACATGTTCGAAAGAGTGGATCGTTTGCCATCCAGGGGAAGTGCGGTTCTTCCTTTGCTGTTCTCCAGGCGTGATGATCATGATATCTGAGATGCTGTAGCGCAGACCAACGCATTCGCATGCGCAGGCCCGCCACGAATTTCCAGTGCCTTGCAATCACTTGGTTTGACGAGTTAAAAAAAAATAAAATGCAAAGAACAGACGAAGAAAACATCAGAAAAGATCGAGTTGTCATCCGATCATTGCCCGCTGTTTGCCGAATGACAGCGGGATTTCCCTTTGCGGTCAAGTACCAACGTCCATTCTGGGCAGATTCTGGGTGTCCACGTCGAGATGCCACACCCGCACCTCGGTTTGACGTAACATAGTATACTCTGTTGACTGCGAAGAAACCGGCAATCTCCCGCTCGGCCTGGTGTCAACGTCGGGGTCTATGCATTGCTTTTCTGAAAGTGAACTGGCTCAGCCGACATCCTTACTCCACATATCGCCTTGTGGGTCTTCTTTCCTGGGTAAGGGGAAACACGCTACCTCAGATTGTAGGGATGTCGTAGTTCCACCGAGTTATGGGGAGTCGTCTTCTCTTGACATGCGGTACCGCATCCGCTTCAAGAACATGTTTCGTGCAGATTTTGCTTTAGTGTGTGCTTCTAGATAGAAATAGTGCAGACTAAGTACGGGAATATCTCTTACGACCAGGATCAAGGCCAGTCCAGCGCTTCCACTTCTGCCCGTTCGGCCTCCTGGAGAACCATCTCGGCCGTGTTCGCGTCGCGGACACTGAAGAGACACTTGAACGGCGCGGGTCCTATAACGAGACCACTCGAAAAATCGTTCGGATTCGCAGAATCCTGTTTCCGCTTTCGTCAACTGGCGCTTTCACGTTGAATGCCCATAAGATTCTAGGTCATAACAGTTAGATGTGAGGTCGTAGATAGATTTTGATCAAGATGTTACCTGACAATGGCGATGTAGTCCGCCTGCAACGCTACATGCATACCCGGGCACAGACGACGTCCGAATCCAAACGGGATAGTAAAATTAGCAAGTGTAGGATCGGTGGCGTTCAAGAAGCGCTCAGGAGAGTAACTCGTCTGGGTTGGGGAAAACAGCTTCATCTTGTGTCATGGAACTGTGGGACAAACGTTAGTTGAAAGAGATCAGTGTTGTCAGACTCACAAGATGTTCCCATAAACGGTACTTCCAGCAGGAATGAGCATTCCATTATATGTGTCGTCGGCTGTAGTAGCGTGCGCGAAGCCCGTCGGAGCCAAACAACGCCACCTACATAGTTCGCAACATTAGGATCGGAGTGCGACCAGAACAAAGTTGGAGTAGACGAATTTATCCTTACCTGGTTGTTTCCTTCACCAACGCTTGAATGTAGGGAAGTTGATCCTGGTCTTGGAATCCCGGCATACGCTCACGACCGACCACAGAGTCAATTTCGACCTGCGCCTTCTTCATGACCTCGGGATACAAGAGCATCGCCACTTATCAGAATGTCAGAATGGTATTTTTTGATGACACATAACAGTGACTTACTGAGAAAGACCTCTACGGTAGTAGCGGTCTATTGCCCAGAATGAGTATCGAACACAGGTTCGCGAGCCCACGTACCGTTCCGACGCCAGCGGCCCATGGTGCCGACAAAGTGTACGCCGCCTCCAGGTCGTTGAGCCCGAATTCCTCTTGCCTAGCCAGCCCATATGTCGCCATGCATTGCTTTGCGTTTCCATCCTTCATTTTATCACGCACTTCATTCATCAAGGACAGGTATAGTTCACTATCAAGAGCCCTGCGGCGTTCCGGCTCCCATCGGAACCATTGAAGGAACCGCTAAGAACAAGCTCAATCGGATGACACATTAAACGAAGGGCAGAACAAACCGGAAGATATAGCAGCACCGGCCACTGGAATTTAGGATCGTTGTCTGAATAGTAGTACACCAAGAAGCAGTTCCGATACGCACCGAATCAACTAAAAATTTTCCGGGAACGCTGTTCAAGGTTCAGGACTCCAGCAAGTACCACAACGAGAAGACATACTTGACTCTAGAAAGACGTTTGCAAGTTCGTCAGGAAAGCTTTGTAAAGAAATCAGCCCTCTTACTGAGCGAAATCTAAGCTCGTTCAGTCAGTCGTCGTCCGCTTGCATGAGGATATCGACTTACACATGCCGCTTCGCGTCTGTTTAATGACAACCTCCTCTTGAAGCGACTTGATACGCCGTCCATAAGCGACGCAGAATATAATTGAGGCAGCAAACCTGAAAGGATGTTGATAGTACCCCGAAGCGAAGGCTTTTCATTCAGGTGCATTTACCTTCGAATGCGCGACCGAAATTGATACGGATCCTGATCTTGTAGCAGTTCTTTCAGCAGAATGGACGCTTCCACGGATTGGAGAGCACGATAGCCCAGAGCAGCAGTGGGACTCATCCCTGCCTGCAGAAACTGAGCACGAGCCGTTGGTCAGACGTGCAGAAAGCTTTCATTAATTCAGCACCCACCGTTTTCCACTTCCTGAAACTGGGGCCATCAGACATTCCGATGCCATGCAGAGGTGATAAGATTTCGTGGCTGTTTCAAGGTGAGACCTCATACAGCAACTTAAACTCTCTCGTACCCCACCACACTTCTCGGGCGGCTGGAGTATATGTTGCCCTTGACTTCGAGGAGGTCATGGGCTACTGAGGCAGATCCGATAACTTTACAGAGAGTTACGATGGTGCGCTTGCCATGTTCAACGACATACCGACGACTTGCTGGCTCCCCAAATGGAACGATATCACAGCACCTTTTACCGACATAAGTCTGACGTGTCGAGATCATGATATGAAAAATGGTACCGAATTTTTGGTGCCACTCGTGAAATGTCCGCCATCGGTGCGTTGACGAAAGGCGACCAGAAATATTTCGCCAAGACGGTCCAGGCGGTAGCTGTGCATAGCGTCGAATATTTCTGAAAGTCAGGACGCCCACAGTGGTGAGAATCCCCACGAAAAGCGCGGTGTATAACTGGCTAGACACTAGAGCGCACATGGTCACGATAGTATGAGGCAGAGATGACAGCAACGTTTCCCACACTGAATCATGATCTTTTAGCGCTGTGGAAAGGAAGGACGGGGAACAAGGCGTCATGAAAACAACCGACGGCAGGCAGGCACGCGTGAACCGTCACTCTCAGCATCACGGCGACATTATGAGATCTATATCCTGGTTGGGGAATGAGATGCAAGGACAATTGAAAGGATATCTCCCGGAAGAATGGAAGCACGTTTAATATGTTCCCCGCGTTCCTCTGTGGGACCGTGACGTGCACTGACTTTCTTCCTTCTCGCCCCGATCACGTAGACCTTGCGGCAACCTCCCACCTGTTGTGATCATCACGACGCCGCTTCACGGGAATCCATATTCATCGTGGGTATCGTGAACTGATATTGAGCCACAAATAAAGCGGTTCGTGCGACGTGCAAGGGCTTGTGTTCAAAGGAATGATCCAACGGTGACGTCCATACTCGAGAAATTAAAATGGAACGACTTCATCACCGCACCTGCTGTCGAACTCGTGTGGGTAAGGTGATGTGACAAGAATAAGATCAAAAACACACTCGTATACGTCCACGTCAAGTGCATCGAATTCAAATGATCGTCTCATGCGGACCAGTCGAATAATACGCTTCCAGACGCTTCCCCGGGAGCGCAGAGTTAAGATGGGCCGCTAAGGGAAAATAAACGCTACTCCCAGTCGGGACGTCGGCCGTTCTACTAGCGCATACCGGCGAATCACGTAGTTCGTCGAAAATACAAGAGTTGAACAGTGTTCGATCTTTGTAAGAACAAGCTCCGACTCGTTCAACGTTCAAGTAGAGAATAAACAGGGGTCATAGGGGAGCGGAAAAGCGGACCGTTCTCAATCTTGAATCTAATCTAATCAATCGACAGGGGCGCAAGGCCAAGCCATCTTTGGCAATGGTACTTAGCTCGTAGCAGTGACATGTCCCTCATTGCAAGCATACAGAGTGCTAAGACCCACTGCCTGGCAGTTCGGTCGACGTTATAGGTCTTCCAGGATGGTTCCCGGGGCATTGAGCAGCTTGAAATACCCGATTTGATTCCCCATCGTTCGCGTCCGGCGTCCGCTCTCTCTTCCCCAAACTCCGATCCTCGCCAGCCTCGTCGGTCACCTATTTGGCACTCACCCACCTACTACCCAATGTCGCTTTCTGGCCTTTCCAGTGGGTCGACGATGCAGTCAGGAAAGTCGTGAAGAATATCGTTTCGGGAATGTCGGGCACACGACCGTCTGGTTACTTTTCCATTACGCTCACTCCAGACTGCAGCCTCCAAGTTACGACTGGGACGATTACCGTCCTAAGCGCTTATACGGAGACGCTGAAGAATGTGTGCGTGTCTAATCTTCTCTTACTGCGGAGACACTAACATGGTGGCGACATGAAGTACACTTGGCTGACAGAACTGTACGTTTACATTTGCAATTCCCTGGCGCGGAAGAGCACCTGGACCGTATTAAGGCGATGACAATCGCGAACACTTACGACGCGCAGCTGCAGGAAGCGCTGCCGCAAGCCTGGAGACGGGGGGATTTGGGCGATCTAGAGGCTCGACGGACAGAGATGGTGAGTACTTACGGTGTACATAACTGTTTGCTGATTCTGGGTTAATTATGTGTAGCTTTGCTTGCTGGAGACGACGGTAGACTCGATGGCTTCTATCGCTGTGTCGTGATACCCTTCCATTGATGTCATGGTCCATGTCAAATTCAAGTCATCCATTTGCTCGCGAAGATGCCTAGTGTGCATCCAATAAATGCTCGACGCCTCACCGCCAGCGAAGACCAACACACAGGATACCTTGCATCTTGTGCTCTTTTTCCCTCGTAACCAATCCACTCTTCTAGGATTCAAAAAAGCGCATAATCAAAACGTAAATTATTTCCAGTCAGACTCATCAGACAATCTCTCTGATTTCACGGGCCACCTGATGCTCAGTACTAGGCGCTGCCTCAAACTCGAAATGTGATCATGCTACAAGAGTACGTGTCAGTGGATTCTTTGCTCCTGAAGGTGAGATTACACTGACGGAGCTGCCGGAAAATTCGTGGACTTCAGTGTGGATCATGGTCTTACTCTGCACACCTAGCATAAGTCATTGTGTTCAATCGTGATTGACGACAACTCGCCTGCATGCTTCTACCGCCGAACAGCGTAGTGCGGCTTCGCTTCTTCGGTGTTTCGATACCAGACTGACTGCCGTCGGTACCAGCTTTGAACTCGACAGTCGTCTTGTGATTCGTCGAATGAAAGTTCCAAAGAGGTACCGTCTTCATTCAGCACCTGTCCCGCGTGATGTGGCGAATGTTCAACCTACAAAAACGTTGGTCGAACGGTCGACAATGCTCCGACAGTGACATACATTGCCAACAAGCTATTGAAATACACTGGAGGCTTGGATTAGCGTAGGTTGCGTGAATGAATGCGGATACGCACCACTGCCAACGACTTCGAAGATAGCTAGGAAAATCAGGCTGTTGTCTACTTCCGACTGGTTAAGAGATCGAATCATTCAACATTGTGTTCGAGTACTAAAAAGGTAAGCACCTACCGTAATGAGCACGACAAAATCGAGGACGCTAGCATTAGTATGAGCACTCGGGAGGAATGAGCATAGGTAGTGATACATACCTTGTCAGTATTCCGACATTCATTGCATAGAATATGAGTTTGTTGATCAAGTGGTCCGTTCTAAGGTTGGAATCAGCAAGGCGATACTCCGAGACACTGTTTGACTGACTTGGAGAAACCTGAACGTCCCCGATTGAGGTAGTACCCGATGGATACCGCAATCATGATGTCCGCTAACACAGAAAGAGCGAGTGACGTGCTTGAAACGACTTCGATGTCGGGTTCGGGATAGTCGGCAAAAGTCCCCGCCTTGAAGCTGTAGAAGAAATGAGACAAAGCGCCAACAGATTACTACCTGACCGCAGACCTCAAGCCCACGGTTGCTGCGAAGGTAATGAGTGACATCCTGCCTGAGTTGTACATGACTTACCAAGAACAAATGCTACGAACGAGGGAGTCGAAGTGAGAGTATGACACATGCTGGAATACAAAACCCACCTGAAGAGGCAAGTGCAACGATTCCTAGAGTAAGTATGGTCAATTTCGATCTACATAT
>JADNRX010000815.1:0-21476 GCA_015501595.1 Hymenopellis radicata
GCTCAAAAAAATCGAAAAAAAAATCAGAAAAAATGCGTAAAAATGCGAGTGTCCACCCGGGTGTCTGCTGGCGGGTACTCGTGGCCCAGAGGCCGACACCCGCACCCGGGTGGGCACCCGTCAACACACCCCACCCGTTTAGGGTAAACACCCGGCACTCGAGTGTTGAGTGTGGGTACACCCGCGAGTACCCGCAAACACCCGACACTCGTGGACATGACTACACACGAGAGGGTCAGACCGTCAACAACCAGGGAGTCCTACCCAAAAGGTAAGTACCTCTGTAGAACCAAGAAATCTCGCTCACCGAATGCCAGTTCTGATCCACTGAACCCATTTCTTGGCCACATCCCATCCCTACTCTTACCATTGCGTTACCTGTACTGTAGATTGTTCTTTTTGCTGTCCGCATGTTGTATTGGTGCCGTCGAAAGAAATATATTGAAATTTACATTTTGAAAGCATCTGTAATTCGTCTATGTACCTAAGCGGGTGCAGGGGACCAACTGAGTCTTGTTCATCCATTCATCACGACTAGCGTCGACGAACGTGTACGTTGGGGCCTCTGGAAGCTTCGCGCGTAACAGGCGTGAAACCGTCGATAATACGTTGAGATGCTCGCGATTTTAGAGAAAAGAAGAGACTGCTGCGCAGAGCGCCAATATGGCCGAACTGCAGGACATTGATCAGTAGAATAGTGACAGAAATCGCATAAATGCTACCGATATGATCCCGAACATATTCAGAACGGCGGACAGTCTGGAGAATCGAGCTTTCATTTACATGGGACTTGTGCCGTAAGGAGTCGGGAGTCTAGCAAGCATGAGAAGATTACGATCCGAGAAATGTAGTGAACTCACAGCGTTATAATCATCCGCCGATGACAACTCAAATCCAAAGAGCCCGTCCAGAGCGGCGAGATGATCTGGATAGAGTCTGAAGATCATGGTCAACCTATTGATCGTAATTCGAAGAAAAGACACGGACCTTCGCATCTGTTGCAGGGGTAACAAAAGCGACGCCCAATCATCCAACGGCAAATGCGTCTTCGAGGGATTTAGAAACAGAACCTTATCACCAGACACAATCATAGCGAGCTACCAGAAGAAACATCAGCCCCAACACCACGATCAAGAGCAATCGAGAAAACAAACCTCCGTAAAATGGAACATCGACAATGCTCCCAACCCAAACTGTCCAATCGTATTCGTCTTGCCCTCCTTCCCTCCAACACCCGTCCGACAAATCCCCTCAAAGTCCTTCTGCGTAAATACACTATCATTGAATATAACCAAAGAAGGACAATGCTGGAACGGCGCCATCGAAGGAGACAACAGCTGTTCAATCGGGGCCTGGCAGTCATCCACCAGGATCTTGAAATTCGACGCTCCAGCATCAGACGCGTTCGCCAGAAACTCCGTGAGCGTCTGCTGCTCCGTGTACTGCTTAAGCACATTGCGTATAGTCGTGGTAAGCTTCTCTCCCATGTCCAGACCGGGGTTCTTCAAATGAAGGAACTTGAGCCCAAGTCGACTGATGTGCAGCCGTTTAGCGATGTGCTCATCAAGACGAGGGTGTGCAAGGAGGAGGTCGCCGGCTTCAAGGTACGCGCGGTCGCCTATGTCGTTGAAGAAGACGTCTTTCGCCGGACGGAGGTTGCAGTATGTGTCGGGCACAAGGATCTCGGCGCGTTCTTCGTCCGTAAGATTCAGAGGGAGAGCTTTCAATAGCATAAGAGCCTAAGAAGGTGTGTTCAATAAAACCCATGTAGCAGAACGAGAAATCACGCACAGCTTGTAGTTTCTCCTTGCTAGGTGGAGTCTTGTCTAACCTCTGCAATTCTGTCACCAGGATATCCGTCCCCGGTCTATCACTTCGTCAGAAGAAGTATCAAATCCGTAGAACAAAAGTACAGACCTCTCAACACACCCCATCTTCTGCAAAAACTCCCTCACATCCTCCCGATCCGACATCGCAAGCGGAATCTCATAAAAGCCCGGCAACGGCAAAGGCAGATAAAACACCGCATGGCTCGTCGACGCCGCATGATGATGCGAGATCGGAATCCACTCCTCCTCCGACGTCAAATTCCTCAACGTCAAAAGCTCATCCTCGCTCAATTCTCGCTGGCTTAACTCCTTGATGATAACCCTCATTTTCCTATACGTCACCTCCGGCTTGCCCTGCGCCACGACCATCTTCATCTGCTGCGTCAATGTCGCCATGGAAAGCGGCTTGTCCCATCCCAGCGCCATCCTCAATGGGGGCGATACATTGACGGCATTGTCAACCAGAGGGAAGACTTCGTCAAACAGCTCTGGACGATGGAGTCCCCGATCTAAGCACTCCTCGCGGCGCATGCCTGCAGCGGGGCAGTAGAAGTAGTGCCAGTACGCGCATAGAAGGAAGGCCGAACGCAAAGAAGGGTTTGCTGGAGAGAGTGGGTGTCCAAGTCCGAGAGAAGAAGGAACATAACGGGGATTCAGCTCTTTATGTGCCTCTAGGTCTGTCGATCGTATGAGCACTTCGATACGAACTCGGTCGCTTCTGCCCCGACTCTAAGTCTGTTGTTTGGCGAGACAATGACGTGAAAGTCGTAGAGCATTGTCAAATATGTTCATTTGGGGTACAGGGAAGCTATGTGGAATGTGATCAAAGTAGAGTTTACAAGTCCGGTTGGTAGGACCGGGTAGGACCGGCGAACCCAACCGGACCGCAACCGATTTTGGACCGGTTTTAGAAGGACCGGTTGCCGGTTGCAACCGGTTGCAGTTGACGGTCCGGACATTTAGCTATTTTTTCTAGGACCGACGAAGACCGGTTGAGACCGGTTGAGACCGGTTAATGTAGATATATATTTAATAAGAATTTACGAATTTTTTGCAACTTGAACGGGCCCTTGCGTGGCCTAAACGAGCCATTCGCGATTATTTGATCAGAATCGGCGACTCGGGCCGAGATCCGAACGTACGCGTAAGCGTGTGATCGGGTTGGCTCTCTCACTTCCTCCCACCACCACGACGTTGCTCGACTGCAAGTCGGCAACGATGTGAGTCGCGCTCGACTTCAAGTCGGCGTTGACGCTGCCGGCGCTCGACTCTGAGTCGGCGTCGATAGGAAGACGACTTTGAGTCGTCTTCAGGACGCGTAAGCCCCGCAACGGGCAGCACACGAACAGCGTAAGCCCCATAAATGGGCAGCATACGAATATCAAGACCAGGAGAAGCTGGAGGAGGATTAGGAGCAGGACCAGGAGACGGTGGAGCAGGAGGAGGACCGCGCTCGACTTTGAGTCGGCGTGGATATACCAGGAGACGACTCTGAGTCGTCTCCACGGCAATGACAACGACGACGGCGCGCGGAGAGGCATGCGAGGATGGATGCGAGGCAGAGATGGATGCGAGATGAGGAGGAGATGGACGCGAGGATGGACGCGTCAAGGACGAGCCCACCACCACTGCCACTACCACCACCTCCTCCACCACCACCACCATCCCTTCCACCACTCACCCTCGTGGCTTATGCACGTTGGGTAGCCCCTGCGCAATTGCTCGGGGGCCACCAACGGGCATAAATGATGCTGCGAGTGGTTGGTCGGTGCCGGTTTCAACCGGTCGCGACTGGTTGCGACCATAAGCGGTCCCAACCGGTTGCAGACCGCTAAAAGACCGAGGTTGCAACCGGTCCTTAACGAGGACCGGTTGCGGTCCACGGTTGAGCAGAAAAGGCGGGTTGGGCAACCGGTTGCGGTTGCCGGTCCTTCCAAATTTGGGCGCCGCAACCGGACCCAACCGGACTTATAAACTCTAGATCAAAGGCAATTCAAAAATTCAAGGGTACTTAATGCAGTCACATACCGTGGTAGACTCCTCAGCGTCTGAAACCTTCTTCTTCTGGACCTTTGTCTTCTTCGGCTCAGCCTGATTGCGCGTCCGCGTCGTCCTAGCCGATTGTTCAGCAGCCTCAGATGTCTGCTTCTTGCTCGATCTCGGGGCCATGTCTTGAAGTCGATGGGATGGCTTATGGCCACGTGAAAATATGCGGCGTGAAGACAGGTATTTATAAGACGACAATGGTAGGACTGAAATTCACCAGGTATTGAATTTCAGTCCTACCAAATATGTTAGGAATACAAGCTTCTCTTAAAAAATCGGCTCTTGGCACCTTCATCCTTCTCACCTCCAACCAAAGGCGGCGTACCGTGTCAGGACACCTAGTCGTCTTTAAACATCCTGTCACCGATGAGTAATATATTACGCTGAATCAAAGACAACTTACCGTGCAATTCAGAAACATCTTCACAGATGAGGCTGCACGACCGAGCGTATAGTGTATGACCATAATGATGGTGTGGCGGTGCAGTGGGCGACATGGCTTTCAACGATGTTGTCCTTTGTGTCTGTCACTTATATTCGTGCAGGCGCTAAAAGGTGCCAATTAGTAAAAGACAGCAAACGAAGATAGTACCGACCTGGATTTGCACATCGAACATCGCATAGGTGTTGATCTTCAACCCAAGCGTCGTCTCCACGTAGTGCGCCATGCGCTCCTTATTTCTCTACTTGATACCAGCCCACTCTTGATGGAAGGCCGCATCCTCTGTGAAGGGTAACAGGCCCTCGATGAGATCCAAGTTCTTGAGCCATACGCTCTTGTCAATCTTCAGCGTCTTGGAGATAAGCGCACTGACGCACTGAGTTCCGGGTTGCACTACGACAGGTATTAAAGTATGCAACACTTGGCGACGAAGAACGTACTTGATCCAACCACCGGCGAGGAGTAACTGTGCAGCCGTCAGGATAACCTGACGTGTGAAGTAATGGAAGCACTTACTACCGTTGGTGACATTGCTGAATTTGCTGATCCTCGAATTCAAGGAAGTCCTTCAGAACGGTCGTCCCCACGAGATCGCTGTGCAACTTGTAGAGCAATCAGTCAAAGTTCGGTTACAGGTTGGTTGGGTAATAGTAGCCTATGATTAGCGACGGTAGAGAAAAGAAAATGTACATGTTAATGTTCGCCTGTGCTGCTCGTCGCCACTCTCCTTGCCCCCGTTCCTTCATCTTCATTCTCCTTCCTATATACGCCACCGTCGAGACCCTAGGTCGTCATCGCGCCACGGTCATGACCCAAGGGTGTTATCGGGCACGTTTCAATGAACATGCCGTGATCACGCTACTCGGGTAGCAACACGAGGTCCTTTCATAAATCTCTTTCATCAGCTCGCTCAACCTTCCATCCTGTTTCCCTTGAAACTACATCCTCCTCGCTCCTCCTCACTCCTGACCGGCAGAGGACAGAACGATGAAAACCCAGTCTTACGCACTCGCATACGATCTCGACGTGGAGACAGCCTTCGCTGTCCATCAGGAAAATCACTTTGGCCTTGAGTTAACTTGAGTATATGCCTATATATCTAGTTGACCAGAGGGCAGTAGAGCACTCTAGCCAACTCAAGTCACTGTAAGTTAGCTCTGGAACAGATTGATCTGAAAGGTTGACTTGCATCAACTTCAGCCTCCTTGAGTGTACCCAAATACAATCATCAAGAATGCCACAACTTAATAAGCCTTGGGTAGTGCAAGGTTTATCCGAGAACATACTTGAGCGGAAGTTGACTTTAGCTATACATAACCTTATTGACAAACATAAAATGAGCGAACAAAATCATATATTTTTCTACAGTAAGTAACGTCCCCACCACGGTCTCGATACCTAAAGCATAAAGCGAGCAGAGGCAGCTTGTAGACTGTAGGATAGTGCTCAGCCCGGGGATAGTGAACAGGGTTCGACTGGGGATTGGTCGGAGCGAGCGCAAACTGCGTCTCGCGGGACTGTCAATATCGGTCAGCAAAATAATCCAGATATCGTGAAATGAGACACGCTTACTGGCTGTATGCCACACAAAGTGTTCGCCAGCGAAGTATTAGAGTGAAAGGATTGCATGGTCGGATGCATTCTTAATGGGGCCGAAAATGTGTTTGCGAGTGTGGGCACGACGACGGTTGGATAGGTGCTGATTCTGACACCATAATCTGCACAGGGCGACGCCATGCTAGTCGCGCGGATCCTTATACCGCCGCACGCCGTAGTAAAGAACAGATTCTGATGGGGCGGTTCCGAGTCGAAGAGGAAATTTCAGAGCACAAATTGGTGAGTGATGCAGGAGGAAATGAATAGCTGTCGACGATCCGGATGTCATCCAGTTGGCGGCGCAAGGGGCTGCGGATGTCGTCAAGGTCGAAGGATGTCCTGGAAAGTCATAGAGAAATTGTTTTCTGCGTGGTGTAGAATAACGCGCATACCATCGCTCACCTTTCGCGTCTCCATGTCCGCCAGTCTACGCACACCCTTGGTGACCTTGCCTAAGCAGAACGTCGAAAGTGGGAGGCAGACGGCTTAGGCATTAAAGGCGTTCGTGGCTGCGGCCCATCCGGGGGCATACGCATCGGCGCTGCTCGTACTAGAGCGAAACATCAAAAAAAGGCGTCCTTGCTGCTGGAAGCACACACCTAAGACGAGATTGGGAGAGAGTAGGTGGTGGTCACCCAGCCTGATGCGGAAAGGGGGACATGAAGGCCTGTCCCAACCAGTTAGAAAATAAAGGGGGAAAAGCAAGAAGAAAGACGTATAGATTTAGGCCAGATGCGTCCACGACGCCTTACACCCCGAAGTCCGACTTCTCGCCTCGTTGGAGGTGCAGACAATGACTGTGCGAGGGCTAACCACGCTTCTTGAAGCCGTTATCGTCTTCCTGAAGACGCTGCTGCTCGTCCCGCAGGCTTATGCAACGACATCACTGGGCGGGAGAGCAGAACGTCGCCAAGACTGCCGGAAGCCGTCCTCGCATGTCATGGATCCAAGAGGAAAGGAAAAAAAAAGAAAAGCACCCAGAGAGGGCCCACAAAAAGACGCGAGGCCGTAGCACCACAGCTCGTTGATCAGGTGATGTGGCTGGATGTGGTGGGAGGAGGCAAGGTCGAACTTGATCCGATCGCGCTACAGCAAATGTCGAACGTCGCCACTTGGTCAAGGCTAATGGCATGAACGGGCAACGAGAGCCTAGTTCACATATATCAGAATAATTTCAACCCAAAATGAATGAAATAATACGCACCTTTGGTGCTGGACGCGTCCGCGACGCTAACCAGCCCGAACCTCGACTCCTAGCCTCGTTGTAGCTAAACACAACGGCCCAGTCTGGCCTCACTGCTCATCCGAGCTCGGCGTGGTCGTCCTTCTGCGCATTCGCGCCATGTTCACCATAAGACAAAGAAGTCGTTATGGTGAGCGCGGTATAGGTTCTGTGCTGAAAAAATAATGCGGCCTGCTGTCGAGGGCTTACGCGGCTACTTGTCATTCCTGGAAGCGGAAACGATGTCGAAAACGTCGCGTCGAGCCTGCATATGGGACAGAGCGGCCTCAATACGAGGGCTTACGCGTACATTGTGGTGGTAAGAGCAAGACTTACCTTCAAAAAACCTGCGCGATCACCACTCGGATGATCGGTCCGAACGGTTTTGGGTGACTTGCACAGTCTCCAGCGCAAGAACGGAGACGATTTGAGCATTCACATATAGCGGGATGCGTTGCTATGATGTTTTAGAGTATTTTATTTTTTTAGAGTTTTTTTAGTCAAGGTGAAGATGGTACTGACTGTCATGGTCGCGATGCAGTGGATTGTGTACTGCACGCTAAGTCGGTCAACTTGCTTTTCAGGTAAGATGTTTAATTACCTTATGTACTGCTTCTGTGCATGCTCTTAGGTCCCCACGTACCCCCGTTCGTTGTCTATCGATATTGAACGATGAGCGGATCCCAGGTCCGGCGATCCGAATGGTGATCATGCACCGTTCAGGAGTCGGCATCCTCATCCTCTGACCACCACCATCCGTGATCGACTCCTCAACCGTTGGCATTGCCCTGAGATAAAACTTTGACAGCCAGCCCATGTAAAGTCAGGCCGACCTTGAGCAGGACTCTGTGGGCTGGCTGTCAAATTTGCATCTTGTTCTTACTGCTGCAACAAGAGCCACGTCAGCATCACGGGTATGTTCGGCTCTTAACCTAAGTTCGATCATTTTCTCTTCCTCTTACCACCATCCACCAGACGAGGGCTACCGTTCAACGTTCCACCACGGCCCTCTTTATTGCGAAGGAAAATCAATGTTAGGCATTCCTGTCATGGTTCGGGTTTATATTTTCATTCCTTGTGTTTTCTGACGACATGACGGCGACACCAGCACCCCAGCAAGGATGCGAGCGCCAGGACGAGCATGATGATGTCAACTTACAGACAAGGATATGAGCATTGAGCATGGACTCACCGGAACAAGCACGACCACACCAGCACGGGCACGATGACGACGCCAGCACTGGGACAAGACGGCGACACCAGCATGAGGACAAGACTGTGCCAGCATTGGGATGAGACGACGACACCCATACTCGAAGCCGGGACCACGGTGCACCTGCAACGTTGTGCCACGTCGTCTGCACACCGGCACTAACCGCGGCAATATGAATTTTGTGCTGCACGGTGTGTCGTCGCGGACTTTTCACTTGACAGCCACTAACTTTGCCCATAGATGACGACCATGGCCTCCAACATTGAGTACCCATGGGACGACCACCTTGACCACAGCAACCAGGACGACTCTCGCGCGGTGACTAGGACGACCCGAAAACCACGACAATGATGACTCGAACTACGGCACTCCACTGCTAGACAATGACCTCCACTTCGACTACCCTACCATCGACGACAATGCTGACCTCACCTCCACGCACAAATTCTACTGCACGACGACCCCACCACAACGACAGCCCTCACCTCCATGACGACCGCACAACGGCGACTCCACCTCAACGACAGCAACCCAAGTACTACAACGAGGACGATGACCCGAGCCCTGCGACGAGGGCGATGACCCGAGCCCTGCGACGAGGGCGATGACTAAAGGCGATGAAGATGACAAGCACTGCAACGAGGACGAGGACCCGAGCAATGCAACTAGGACCAGGGCCTGACCACTTCGACGAGGACGACGACCCCTGCGACGAGGGTAAGGATCAGAGCACTATGATGAGGACGATGACCGAAGACCCGAGCACTGCGACAAGGACAACCAGCGAAATACTGTAATAAGAGCCGTCGATACAAGCATCGGGACAAGGATTATAAGATGAGGATGATGAGCTGGATACCACGACAGTATGCCCAATCACTGTAGACTTTTAGTTAGGCTGTTTGAGTTATTACTCTTGATTCAATTTATGCACATTTGTGATTTTAATGTATTCTGAAGTCACAGTTGAATTACAGTTGTTCAATGTTCGAAGCCTTCTTCTGTTCAATGGATAGGGCACATTGAGTTCACTACTGTCTAGATATAGTAACCTCCCAATAACTTCTAGTTAGTTCATAGTTGAGTATGATTGACTTGAGTTGACTTGAGTGAACCTGAGTAGCTTTGAAGTTGACTTGAAGATGGCTCATTCCTGGACTGTGTGTTAAGTCAACTTCCTGTTATCACAAACTTCTTGTCTCTAAGTCAACTGTACGCCCTATAGATGACTGTGGTATACTTAAAGACAACACCTATTTTCCTGATATGATGGTGTGCTATACGATTGTGGATACGACTGTGTGATGTTCTGTGTAGGAGTGGGACTGTAATACGGATGTTGCTGATTGCTCATGGCGGCGTCGAGGATGACAAAGTCAACGTTAACGATATTTCTCATTCAGCTGGCTGATGACGAGGCTCGAGCCCGCATATTGGTTACCATGGACTAAGATAGATCATCTAATCTAGCCGTTCGGCGGCGCAGGGTCCTACATCACAGCGCCAAGAAATAAAACGCGCAGATAAAACGCAAATTGAGGACCACTACTATTATGCGGATATGTGGCTGCATAATCGACATAATCAGCATGTCGCCATGCCAGCCACGCACATGCTAACTTACTGATGCCTGCCCGTTATCCCGTCCGCGTCAGGTGCCCGACCGTTATATCATGCGTCGTTCCCCTTCCGAAAGCCACGGAACGAATCCAACGGCTGCGCGAGTCGTCCAGAATTAAGTGTAAAAAACCAACGCGAGAGACAAGAATCAAGGAGGAATCACACGCCAATCACACGATGAGTAATTGATATTATGATATTATTAAAATATAATTGAACATTATTAATTATTCGACAAATCAATCGCCGCGTGTCAGGCGAGTTGCTCCAGAAGTTGCTTCTCCGGCAACTCGATCGAGTTGCCGCAACTTTGCCACCTGTGCGAGTCTAGGAAAAGAGATTTGAGTGAGGTGCGAACGCACCGGGAAAGCCGATGATCAAACATCAAGCGAAATTCGCCATCAAGAGGCGACATTGCTTCTCCTGCGTGCTCACCATCATCCGGCCATGCAGTGCCATTCAAAAGAGTCTAACACAATTGTTAACCGAGGCCGTAGCAACTGATAACTGCAAAACCGACCTCGACATAGAACTGCGCATCGAATGTTCCTGGGGTAGAATCCATCGGTGTGAAAGGGATGGTCTATCCTGTACGTTAGCGCAGTCGGCATGTAGCTCGCACGCGTCCACTTACAGGATCCACATTCTCTTGGAACGCGACACTATGACTCGCGAGAAGATCCACAAGTTCATTGGGGCTGAACCCCGCATCTTTGAATCGAGCAAGCAACTCATCAACAGGAGCGCTCGCACTGGGGAGAAGACTCTCTGGGGCAGCAGCTACAGCTTTCGGACGACCAGCGAAGAATTCCAGACACGGTCCGCCAAAAGTAGTCTAAAAACGAGAGATGAACGAAGGATGGTTGAAGGATGGAAGTGATGGGAGGGATTATGTAAGCAGGTTACCTGTTTGGGAACGCGTCCGTCACAGTTCCTCCATTCTCCCATCATGGTGTCTGGCACTGGATCCGAATCTGAGAAGGGATGGACATGGTTCATCCGCATCAACGTCGTTCTCGGCTCTTTTGTCTTCGTAGCTTGGTACATTAATCTTTGGCGCCAACTCTGCGTCATATGGGAGTCTGCTCGCGTCCAAGTCTTCCTCATTCGGTGCCGGCGACTCTTCTTCCAGCAGGCCCTCGATTTCGCCATCATATCATGTTGGGACCGAGGTCAGGATGGGAAGTACGAAGACTTTGATGATGCTCGGTGGCAGGGAGTGACCAGTACCTTTGGAATCGAAGTGTCGAACTTGCCGACTGGAGACGAAGCCACAATGTCTAGCCCGATCCTCGCATGGAATTATGCACTCGGACTGGAACAGAAATCAGAGGGGAAACCTTCTCTGTTCTTGAAAACACTGCAATGGCGGATCATCCAGGTGAGTTGTACAGAGCCATTATCGCCACAGCTGAGTGCTATCATATTCCAGCTCGCCCGATCCGAGTTCCCGCAGCTCTCTGTCGTTTCCGACCCTCCAGCACACCTACTCAATCAGGATAGGGAAGAACTCTTACAAGACATTGAATTGCATCTGTTTTCATAGTGACCCTTCCTGTGCGTATTGCCACTGTCTTTCAGAATGTTGCTTATATTGGCATTACAGTTCTACTGTTTTCACGCCTACCATATAGACCTGTAGATTGCATTACGCCATAGCTTAAGATCCATTAACATTCACTCTCCTTTCTTGGCCATTTTTGCTGCATTGTACAAACAACGACCTTCTCACACTTGAAGTACACCTCATGAGCTGTGAGCTCCTTCTAAGCCTTTCAAATACCTGTTAGTATTATTAGATGCACTCCTATCATAATCAGAGAGAAGCGTGTTCTGATATCAAGTTGAAGACTATCTCTCGACATTCGAATCATCTGTCCATCCTCAAGCCAACCATCAAGTTTGACGATTACTTCTGTCTGCCTCTATGGTCTTCTGCTCATCATGATATCAATTCCGCAAGCCGACCGTCTATTCGCAGCTCCGGACCTCACAACCCTCAAATATTCTCGCTGTCTGTCTGTCCTATCGATTGCTCCTGGTATCCAACTTGAAGTCGACCGCCCGAGTTTTTCTCCACCTCAAGCACGCCTTTGATGCCTTCTCATGCCACCTCGACAGCTGCAAGATTAACTGCAAGTATTGGACAAAACAAGGTATGGGTGTTTAGTTCAACCAGCGCTAATATCCCCTGTGTTGAGGCGGATGGTTCTTTGTTTTCAGTCACGGTGGTCGCCTTCAACGCTAACCACGTCTCGAGTTTACTCTGCGAGTCGACCGTTCACAATTATCGGCCATAGTCGAGTTCAACTGACACAACTCTCTCTCTGTCTGACGTTATCGATTCCTGCTTGTCGCTCGTTCATCAAGATAGTGATTTACTGACTATTGGAATCCTCAAGCACGCCTATTTTCTCTCTCTCTGGGTTCTTCGATCGCTACTGCCGGTGTTTTCAAGACTAGTCCCGCAAGCCGACCGCTCGAATCTTCTCGCAAACGCTACTTGCTCAAACACGATTTCCTATTTCCTGCGACGCTGCCCCACTTAATGCATGACTCCAGACTAGCCAGACGCGCGCGCTTAACAAGGGTGCATTGATGCGCGAAAAAGCTGAAGTGTTCCTTTTTCTCTGTTCAAAGCAGCACTAATCCCCCTTATGTTCAAGGGCAAGGTTCTTCGCCAAATGTCGAGGCTTCATATAGAAGCGTGTAGATATGATAGTTATGGCACACCGTGCCCAATAAAATAAGTAGATAGCAAGTTATGCACAGCTCTGACCAACAACCCAATATATAAAATGCTGTCCGTGATGTGTATGTGATGTATGCAAGTGCGGCCCTCCTGCCCTAAACGTAAGTGTGTAAGCTTGCCCCGGAACCATGAGTGTAAACGGTCGTCGCTGACTAGCTAGACTAGCGCCGCCCCGAGCTTGACCACCCCAAGCCGAACATGTTGGTCATCCAATGTGGCAATGTGATTCCATAGGAGGCGGCAAGAGCAATCGAACAGTCTAATCCCGACGTCCCGACATCCTTGGTATGTTCTAGGAGGATGTGAGTTTTATGACCGCATTTAACAAAAAGAAAAGAAACGTACAGCCGAATATATCAAAGAAACTTCTCCGCATCTAATTCCGCCTAAACACCTTCACAACTCCAATAGCAGCAGGTACCCATGCCCGTTAGACGCTCGGCTTCACAAACGCCCAAGCCTTGTAGCTACGTTTCTCAACCGACGTCAGCCCCAGCCTATTCGCCTCCTGCGCAAATGCTCCCCGGTTCTCATGACTAGACAGACTATATCTCTTCGCATCATAACATGACTTGCAAGACGCCTGTACGCACACCTCCGTGGGCGGCCGAAGCGGGTCGAGCGACTGCAGTGTCCTCGCCGCACAGTCGAAACATGCCCTCGAGTCGTCGGTCGTTTATCACTGAAAGGTTGAGCGGCGGTGCGTCCAAGTATCCAGGTGGGACAGTCAATTGAAGATGCCGCAGCGTCTCAGCGTTCGCTAGTAGCATACTCTCCGTATACCTGATATCACTCTCCCACCCGTTCATTCCGAGGAGCTCCAACGTCTCCAACGCCCCGCAGAACCTCTGCACCAAAAGGAGAAAGCTACCAGACCATTACCCATGAATACATAGTCTGGTAAAGGGTGAATGTGTGTCTCGCCATTCAACGTTCCGCATAATCCGTATCGATGTACACAGTCAAGAATACTGAGCGAAGATTTTCTGAACTGACAAAGGTGAACGAGGAATAGATAAATGGCAGCCAGGTTTGAGAAAGCTGAGAGAGTCGCCAGTTCAGAGGACAAGTCGACGGCGTCGGGGAAATATTGCCCCAAAAGAGGCATTGTGCGCACATCTGGCACCACTTGGATGACAGCACTCCAGATGTTGGCCCACGCAGGCGGAGGAGACATATCACTCCTTCGATACTGCGCGAAGTCATAGCCACTGACGCGCACGCGGTACACCGATCTGTCCAGCGTCTGCGCGCGGGAGCGCAGGAGATGACCGAGCTGCACCGTCTTCGAGCCGTAGATGGTCTCTGCTGAAGGATGCCCAAGCCGGGCAAACACGCTCGCAGGGTGTACGGGTTACAAAAGTTGCCGAAGATGAGGTACCATAGTTCGGGAGGAAGAATGGGGGACTGCATGGCGCCCGGTGAGCTGCAGAGAAGAGGATGGGTCACGATACTGTCGATGAGGATGTCACGCCAGGCTATCGAGCGGGTCAAGCGATTGCAGCGTCCTCGTGACGCTATCGCAGCAGGCGCTCGAGTCTTCGCTAAGCTTCAGGAGAAGGCTGCGAGTATTGTTGACGACTGAGAGGTTTAACGACCCTCTTAAGAATGTCAGAGTCAGATGGGGTGTAGGGAGGGAAAGGGCCAACTAACCAGCTACAGTCAGCTGCAGATGGCGAAGCGTCTCAGCGTTCGCTGAGCATAATCTCCTCAGACGCAGTATCCTTGCTGTCCCATACACATTGCGCAAGGAGCTCCAATGTCTTCAGCCGCCTACACGTCTTCTGCATCCAACTGATCAAGTCGCCGAACCATTTCCCGCACGGATAATCGGGTAATGAGAAGAATGTCTGAAGATTCGCTATCATCCAGCGCGAGATGCCCAATGTACTCGACATCGACGGCCAAGGAGCGAAGGCGAGCAACCTTGGTGAGGGATCTGCTTAGTTCCTGAGCAGGATTCACCTGGCCGGAGAGGACCGCGAAAATGGCATTAGTTTCAAACGTAAAGTCGACGATGTCGGGGAAGTATCGCATGAGAAGGGAGACAGCGCGTGCGTCTCCGGTGAGGATAGCACTGCGGATTGTGGCTCCGCGAAGCCACCGTGAAGCAGACGGACTACACGCCAATGCTGCCTATAATCCAGTCCGCTAAATCTCGCGCACTAAGCCGATTGAGTCAACGTCTGCACTGGCGAACGTAGGCAAGCTGACTGCGCTCGAGAATCCAATGACATTCTGAGGTGCAGGTGCTCTATGCCGATGGATGCCCTGGAAGTGCAGACAAGGCTACACGCTAGCAGGGTGGATCGGTCCTCACATCTCGCGAGGATGACATTCAGTATTTCGGGAGGAAGGATGGAGGGGTGGGGACGCGTGCTGGACGTTTACGGCGGAGAAGAGGATGGGTTATCATGATATCGAGGAGCATGTCTCCCATCGACATTGTTGGCATGGCCAGATGGATCAAAGCCATGATAAGCACGGAAACGGCAATGAGGGGAATGAGTAGCGGCCACCAATCAGGAAGTAGGCATTGCATATTTGGGATTCAGGAGGTGGGAGATGGGGAAACAGTGCTGAAGTACGGTGGGTATCGCATTGTAGCCCATCAGCATCAGATTCAATGATTTGGATGCAGCGTACGCCATCACATGCAGCAATATACCGCCGACATCGATGACAGTGGCATGGTAGGGCCTGAGACGTAGCAAAGCCTGCCGTCGTTGTTGGTCGTGTGGAAGAGACACAGTCTATCCTGCCTAGCGGTCGATATCAGCGCAGCGTCGTCATGCTTGCCATGCCGCACCCGTCAAAGAGAGGCCGACAGTGTCGTCTTGTCGTCGTCGTCGACGATGATGATGATGATGGAGAAAAGCCAAGCGCGATCGCAGCCAGTCAAGCAAACAATCGAGTACGCCATGTCAAGGGTGCACAGCCACCGAAACGGTCCCACCGTTTTGAAGTTTGCACCGTGTCACGTGCACCCTCGATTCCGAGAAAGGCAGTTGCTCCCGCCCATTCGTCGGCGAGTGTCGACATACACCCGCCTCGGTTACTTACTTAAGATTTACTTGTAAAAAATTCAAATAAATTCCAAATAAATAGCTAAGCACTACCAAGGGGGATAATAGTACTGTCGTATTTCGACCATAGGTTCACGTCACAGGTCACGAGCCCAAAAAATGAATCTGTTACATAAGCAGGTCACTAGTTTTTTTTGGCTGTGAACCTGCCCCAAATTAGTCACAAATCGGACTTTTGCTCTCAAATTGAGCTTGGTGGCAGTTTTTATAGGATTTTTCTCCTTTTTGGTGTATTGTAGGTCTAGAATAGCACATTTTTCTCTAATAATACTGAGATTCAGCCTAAAACCTGTGAAATAACCTTGCCATTAAAAAATTTAGTTAACTTATTTTCAGTGGGTCACAGTGGTACAGTATGTCTGCTGTGAACATCCCACCAAACAAGTTCACGAGGTCACAGGTCACACCTTGTGAACCTACGGTCGAAATACTACAGTACTGTGGGTAAGTATACGGGTGAGGATGGTAATAGGACTGCTGAAGAGCCGGAGAGTGGTGGATCTGTTGAAGACTTGGGTAGGGCATGGAGGGGACCGCTGAAGGAGCCTGACCACTTGGCCAGGATGAAAGTAGTATGTAGGGACAGGATGAATTTGCGGGATAAACGCGGATGAAGGCACGTTGGATGTGATGCCTTCCGCGATGTCATCGTTGAGAGGGGCAGATCTGTGACTGGCGAACTGAGTTCCGGCGCGGCGAACCAATTTAGGCGAACCGAGTCCCGGCGAACCGGTGCAGCCAAACATGTGCAACAAGACGCGCGTTAGCTTCCCCACACTCTTTCCCTCTTACCACCACTATCTCCTGTGCTGTTCAGCGCACCCGCCTTTGGTCAACACGATGCCACAGTATGTTGCTGCTATCCAATTGATCCCCTTTTGTTGAGTTCTGACCTATTCCCACAGCGTGTACGATACCATCCCGCCCGTACGGTGTCCAACCTGCGCCCGTGAGACACCATTCACCAGGAATGCCTCTGACAGTCGTCCCATGGCCAAGGTTTGTGTTCTTCCCACCCACCATCTCGACATCCTTTTCACCATATGTATAGTGCTTCCACGTTAATCCCGCCACTGGCGTAAAATGCCACTTTATGGTCTATCCCAAGGGAAGCTCGGCCAGTAACCCAACCGGCATGACCTACGAAAGTCTTACGCCTTCTTCGTCGAGCTCTGATGTCGCGTCTGCATCACATTCTGCTCCCGCGCCACCATTCTCCTTTCTTTTCAGCGCGTATCCGCCCTCTTCATCAAGCTCTGGTATCGCGCCCTCGTCTTCAAGCTCTGGTGTCGCGACTGGATCGCATTCCATGCCCGCACCACTCTCCACTCCCACACCGCTCTCTTTCACTCTCAACCCATCTCAGTCTTCGGTCAAAATGACGTGTTCCAACCCAAAGTGCAAGAAAAGCGGACGCCAGGGCTGCCTCACCGCCCAATGTGCGGGGTGCTGCCGCGACTACCAAATTCAACATCCCGATATTTTCTGTAACCAACCGAACCACCTTGTACCGCGCCCAACACCATCATTACCACCCGTCGCATCTACTCCTCCATTCCCTACCACAACGTCTACAGCATCCTCTTCACAAGCCTCGGTAGCAGCATCAGCACCTATATCGACACCAGAAATACGCCCTCAACACAATCCAAAATCTATGCCAACCATACGCGAACCATCGGCTAACGCAGTGCCACCTCCCAAACCTCAGTATCTTGACCCCACTCCCAACCCGCGCTATGCGTCTCAAATGAGGCCCATAATCCTAGAGAGTCGTACGCTGCACTCAAAGGAAAACACGTCGCGCCAGGAGGAAGACGCTCGACAGCAGCAGAAGCTGAGGGCAGAGCATACCGTCTACATCTATGCTTGGAACGATGTAAGTGTTTTTATCATTATGGCCGTCGACCATGCGTTAACTAGCGGTAGGGCGACGACGAACCCGAGGTTACTCCCCTTCAATTCGGCAAGAGCTTGTACTTGACTCTTACGGAGGACCTTCTTAAACGATGTGGCTTTGTTCGGGATATCTCAGCATCCCTGATGGCCCGCCTCTTCGACCCTCAAACACATCTCTTTATGCGTATTGACAGGGATTATACTGTCACGTTGCCGGAGTGCAGGGCTATCTTTTTAACATCCCTCAGCTTCAGAAAGCCACCACCCGGTTTCGATAAGATCTTCAGCAGAGTCTCTCAGAAACTGCCTAATATTCGTACTCCGAGCGGTCTGCAGGCAGAAAGGGCAGCTGTTCGACTTGCTCGTGACAAGGAGCTGATCCAGGCGACAAAGTCAGATGGCAAGAGGAAAGCTGGTCGTCGCCGGTCGTCCTCAGAGCCTGGGACATACTCTCCTCCACAGTCACCACCTTCCCCTCCTTCCAAACCTGCCGTTAAGAAATCACGTCGTCGCCGTTCCCCATCCATATCAATCATACCTCCACCACCGCCTTCTCGTTCTGATACTGTTACAACCTCAGAATCACGCTCCCCTTCTTCTAAACCTGCTGCCAAGAAATCCTGTCGTCGCCGTTCCCCGTCTGTATCAATTATACCTTCACCGCCTCGTCCTCGTTCCGCCACTGTTACTACATCGGAATTGCCTGTGTCCGCTCCTCGTTCCGGCACTGCCACTACATCCCAGTCACGTATATCCACACCTGACGACTTCACTCCTCTCGAAGACCGTTTCACTGCGTCACCATCTCCTTGCATCAAGCAGGAAATCACCGTTGACACTGCGTTGTTGCTGCGTGACTGCAACTATCCCACTGTTATTCTTGCTGATGGAACGTGCGCCATTGATCTCGATGCAGATGATACGGATGCCGCCAAAGAGAACCTTGTTCCTGAGCAGCCCAAAGAGAACATCACTTCTGATAGGCGGTCTGCGGCGACTTCAAAGAAGGCATCAAGAAAACGTGCGGGTTTGGTTTATGGAACACGCTGGCCATCGACGTTCTACACCCGAGAGGTCGTGGATTTCTTCAACGACCATTGTTTGGAGACACACGAAGAGCTTACTCCAGCCTTTATCACTGCCTTTGGATGCAGTCCAAAGCGGAAGACGTTCGACGAGAACTTTCGAAGGTGGAGGTTTGCTCCACAAGAGCTACGCGAGGAACATTATCACCGCGGAGAGACGGTTGAGGGTCTGTGGGCATACTTTGCAGCAGCATTCCCTCTTCCCGATTCTGCGGGGAAAGTTGCGCGTCGAAAGGCAAAGGCTGCTTTACAGGCTGGTTCGTCTACACGACGTGGTCCTTCTACACGTCGCCGTCGAGCACGCCATCCATCTCCGGAGTCGGAGGTTGATGATGAGGAACTAAGCGATGGGTATTTCGATGACAGCGATTAATTTTTGTACTATTTGCGATACCTATACGATACCTATATTCTTTATATTACTTAGGATACCTCCTTTACCTATTGTCGAAATATTCAATATTGTTGTCAGAGCAAACTATCGAGGGCCAGAGTAAGAGACGGTGTAGAAGTACACTCAGATTGCAACAGATGTGGCGGGATTACAATGCTGCTGACAGAAGAGATCGGATTCCTTATGCTTGCACTTGAAGTGGAAGACATCGACGGCAAGTCCAACGTGTTTAAAAACTGGCCACCACACAGGTTCGTTCATGACCATCTTCGCAAGGCCACAGTTGTTGTCAAAAACGAAGTGATCAGGACAGAACCCATCCCAATATGTCGCGATGAAAAAATTCTAAACAAACATTGAGCATATTTCTATAAGATAATAAGAGGGATCTTACCGCAACAGATGGAAGGGATTCTGAATGAAAGAAGGTCTCGCGAGCAATAATCATACCACACGGACAGAGTATCAGCTGCTCGTTATGTGTACGACGGCGCTGAAAGATTGCTCTGAACTTCTTCGACTTTTTAACGCCCGTCTCGTGAATGATTTTATCGACATCATCTTGATCTCCATCTCCATCTCCATCGTCGTCATCATCGCTGTCTTCATCGTCATCTGATTCATCATCACTCGCATCGTCAAGCAGCTCGTCTATGGGTATCGGCTCGAACGCGTCTGGATGAACTTGCCGAGCACGTTGCAAACGCGCCTTGAGCTGAAATGCTGCCTTTCCTCGTTCAAGGTAGCGATCCTCAGCCTGAGAGTGGGCCTTCTTGGAGCAGGTTCGGCGTGTCGAATCTGACCGCGGTTGGGAACAGCCCGTAACACAGCATATGTCGTTATGATGAGCATGCAGGAGGCAAAAATGATCTTTGGTACTCTCCAGAGGTTCTTGGCATGAGCCAAATCCACACCGGAAGCGTCCCATCACAACGCCATCACAAACATTAACATGAGTTGTTCGAGGACCTAGCAAAATTGAGTGTATACCTTCGAACCGGGCAATTTAGACATACCTTCACCATCGGCCTGTGGTGGAAATTCGCGGCGACAAGTATTACAGTAGTGTCGTTTCTCAGGCTGTCCGAATGTCTTGATTCGCTGGTTTCGCTCTGCTATGGCATCGGTAAAATGTTCGCGACCGGCGGCAGTATGAGGTAGACGCAGGATACTATCACGTCGGGAGGAATCAAGCCATAGCGAATAAAGAATGAAACCATCGTAGGCCGTGCGGTGGGTAAGATTGAGGCTGATATTCCACGATGGAGGAAGAGTCGCGTCGGGATGCAGCTGCAAGTACGAGAGCATACAGTTGGAACCGGATACCCTATAAAGTGGTTATGAAGAGAGAAAGCATGCCAAGAATGATAACACACCATGCCGTGCTCATTAAGATGCGCCAAGAGTCAAGGAGTTTACGCTCAGCAAAGCAGTGCTCTCCAATCTGAATAATGTCCGAGATTTCGCTGTGATATGTGCGAACATTGTTTTGCACGCGAAAGTTATGGTGATAGGTAGTGTTACAACCGTTACAACGGAAGTGCACTGCCCATGCTGGGACTGGACCATGGCCAAGGGTAAGGATGACGGCGTGCTTTTGCGTTACAGTATGCAGCTTGAAGCCGCCACTGGAAAACTTGCATTGATCGTTTGTACATTTCTTGACAGATGGCCAAAGAGTTCGAGATGATGCTACAATAGTATTAGCTTGGCATACTGAGAAAACAAGAGAAACACGCACTGAAGCCTAGGATGTGGCCGTGCTGTTCAAATAACCGCTCAAAAGATGCCTCGTTCTGGATGGAAAGAAGAAAAATATCATCCTCCGCTTCCCAGACCATATCCCGCAGTACACCCCATAGCACATGCACAAGATGGAGCTCAAGGGAGCATGACGACGCGAGGAACTGGATTATGCTAGGCGAGAGTTGTGTTGGTGCCTGTACGGGGTCATGCGCCGGTGGCTGAACAAGAAGAATGTCGTGTCGGATGTTGATGCAAAGGCGGATGAAAAGTATTATTTGAGAGAGCGATAAGTGGAACAGCTGAGGCGTGTCGCGTGTCCGAGCATTAATCGAGTTAATGAAGGAAATAAGAGAGTACATGATGGTCAATGACCAACAGAAAAAAAGTTAGGGTTAGGGGTCACGCCGATCTTCAACAGCGACCACGACGCCGGAGCACTCAACTGGCATAAATCAACTACTAGGAACAGTCTTAGGTGAAGTGAGGGTGCCCAGGTGTACTATATTTATATTTGGATATCGTTCGCCATAACATAGTTCGCCAACA
>JADNRX010000816.1:0-21450 GCA_015501595.1 Hymenopellis radicata
CGACATCAAAGGAAGAGGAGGGCAGGGGGGAGAAGGAGAAATCTTGAATTATGGCATCGTAGTTATCGAGATTTAGATCATCGACTAGACCAAGAGATGTATCTGGTGCCATCATCTCCATATCTACACCCAAGATGGTGGTACTGTTAAGGCTACCAGTGGGTGGAGGAGGTGGAGAAGCTGGGAGAGATGAATGAGGCAACAAATCATCCGCGATGAGGCGCGACGGCACAATTGTCGCTTCGCCATTCACGGTCTTGGGCAGGCGTCCTTTGTGCCTCTGGCCCGACACAGAGAAGATCGACTGAGTTGACGTGTTTTCCGGAGGTGTATCTCGTGCATTAGGGGTAGAAGATGATGCATTTGTTGACTGTAATCGAAATCGGCCTCGGGAACTAGGAGTACCCATTATATGTACGCGCGAGTACGACGAAGGCTGAAGGCAAGAATTAATTACTATATACGGTAGTCAATCATATCGGACCGCTGTGACCCGGCGTGACGAAAATGTTCACGCCAAATTTTCGACGAGCTTTACCTAGCCTCCTACATCGAGTCTCGCTCATGTTCTAAAGGAGGCTAGGTTTTCGAGCTACTGCACGCCGGCTGCAAGCCATTTTAGTAGCGAACTCCGCTTCCTCAATCAACTGTCGCTGGAGCACCCAAAGGAGAGCGAGAAGCCGGCGCCGCCTTGGCCGTAATACGGCTCATGGTCCCGTCTGGCCGTAAGCGCAGCTCGCGTTCAACGCGTACATGGGAGTTGCGTACGTGGATGAGCAGCTGCGTGCCGATTCAAGTAACCTCAAAGGCTCTTCGTCTAAACATAGGCGTTCCACTGCGCATCGCGACATCGCCGACTGTTATGCTTCCTACTGATGTACATGGAATCACCTATATACTGGTGGTGGAGGGATAGCCCTCGTATTGTGGTTAATACGACAGGATTTCGGACCACGCCCATCTCACACGCGTCCAGGTGTTTAAGAATTGGGACACCATCGTTGTCGTTGGTGTCTCAGAGGGTAGGTTTGTTTTCTTGTATTCCTTTTGAGTTATTTTGTCTAACGAGAGTATTCAATAGGGTCACCCTAAGTGGCATTTGGAACGCGCTAGATGGTATCGGAGCCAAAAAAGGCCGTCTGCTGTTTGCCACTAGTACGAACAAGATCGAGTCGTTGGATGGCGGCCAGGACGTATGGATGTCCACGTCGAGTTTAAACTGGCTGCCAGATATCAAGCACGAGAGCTGTTTATACGATTTGATAATCCACCGTATTCTGCAGTCCTTCAACTTCTTCGCTGTCTCCCTTTCCGTCTTCGAGTTCATCCTCTGCTCTTTCACCGGTAGTGACCTTTGTCGGCGATGTACAGGAAATTCATTTCTCGATGGATGAGCTTCACACCCATCCCAGAGCACGAGTTATGTTGCAGGGATATTTGACGCAGTTCCAGGCGAGCCCGCGACCTGGGTGGAGGAGAGGATAGAGGTTCGCAAAGTGAAGACTACGGACGATAGCAATCCAAAAGAAAGCGACAGCAACTCGGATTCGGACTCGCTGGCACTCAGCTAAGCAGGAAGGTTATACCACCTTGTCATGAGCTTGTTGCCATGGAGCGTGCGCTTGGGATTCGGCGATACGCAAGGGTACGGCCGTAGCTGAGGAGGCAACGCAGAAGGGCAGTTACCAGGCCAGACGCGTCGATTGTGAGCACCTTCTTCGGACGCACTGCAGCGAGTAGTAGGACCATTGCCTGACTGGCATACTACCAGAAATGCTATGGCGGTTGGGCTGTTCCGTATCCTAAACGAGAATTCAGCGAGAAAGAACTTGCAGACAGATTACAGGCCGCTTGGGCGGACATGGACACCGCGTTTTCCAAGCTCCAGATAATGGCAGAGTAGTTGCCTTATCTTGTAAGCGACAACGCCTGAGTGCATCCCGCCGATTACTGACGTTTGTTGTTGCTCACAGACAGATATCAAAGAAGCTCTTCGTCTAAGCATAAGCGTTACCACTACGCTTACGCGCATTGCGATTCGCCGACTGCCATTATGCATGGGTTCGCTGTTCCTGCTGGTGTACGTGGTATCGCCAGTTTAAAAACTGGAGACCGTGGTAGGTGTCTAACATCAATTCGTACTGATGGGATCGAGTTCACTGGGGTTGGACAAATATCTCATCGTGTTTTCCAAAGGGCCGAGCATTGTTTGAGCATGAAATATGTATCCTATTCCCTCTATACTACCTGTTGTTTCTTTGCATCGAACCAGTACTCATCTTCGATCCACAGCCTCAGGGCGCTCGCCTTCCTTCCTTTCGCTTCCGCCTTGTTGCATCTGAAGTATTTTGCCGTAATCCTCGGAAAACAAATCTCCATCAGCCACGTCTCTAGCTCCTTCAGTCCGCGAGTTTTGGAGCCAATCAAGGTAGTTGTAGATGAAACTTCAATAACGACGGTGTCGAGCTGCAAGTTGTCGCCACACAAGGCTGAATCCAGCATCCCCCAAATACCTTGTGATCCCAGATTCATGCCTTGCAGTGGTGCAAGTATAGTAAGACGCAATGTGAGCTCTCTGAGTCTCGAATTGGGCGGAACGGCGGCCAGGCTTTCAACATACCACTCGAACCGATCGTTGTCATCTTCGAAAAGACCAAAGTCTTCATGAATGCTTAAAGCCATGTCTGCACGTCTGACGCCGCCGAGGTAGAGTGGTGTACCGATCGTGTCTTCAACTAAAAGAAATGTATGTCAGGGGAAATCGTAAAGAAAGCACTCCACATACAATCTGTGAAGTCAATCAACAACAAATCAAATGGTTTGTACCGGCGAATGAGATTGTTGATCCGTATCACAGCTGTGGCGGTCATCGCTTCGGATTCATCCGCGGATATCTGCAAACTGTACACATATGCCAAGGGCGACCACTTGTGACTAGCCAGGAAATCCATCAACATCAATGAGCCACATCCAAGGGACTTGGAGAGTGTCAGCGCGAGATCTGTAACAAATAAGAAGGAGACCGCGCGGGGCTTGTCGACCTCCCATTCCATCCAGGTATCCTCCTCGTCCCAGTCCCATGTATCTTCTTCGATTTCAAGCGACATGATGGACATTTGATCCGACGTGTAGGTGGTATGCGGAATGAGGGATATACCGTCAACGAAGAGCTCAAGCGAGTCCATCTCCTCCCAGTAACCCAGGAACGCGTTAAATGCTGGGATGGAGAAGGTGCTGTTGCACAGGGCGAGGTGCGTAAGCGAGGATTCCTTCAGGATGCGAAAGTCGTTGAACTCGATGGAAGTCTCATCATGGAAATGCAGGTTGTCTAGTCGCAGATATTCAAGTTTGTGCATTTTGGGAATGAAGGATAAGAATGAGAGGAAAAGCGGACGACTAGAAGTGGGAATGAAGGGAGAATTTTGGGACACCAAGTCGTTGGTATTTCGATGAGAGAATTCAAGTTTCTTGACGAATGTGGAAAGACTGGGATCGTTTTCTAGGGCCTGGCAAAGATTACGCAGCGACGCGTCTATATGGTGATGATTGGGGGAAATGGTAATCTTTTCGAATAAGATCTTGCGAATCATGGCAATTGTGTCCGGCCAGACCAAGCAGACTGTGCGGAGGTCACGAAAGTATGCGGCTTTCTTCTTATTGGAATCTGGGATGCAGCCAGAGGTGTACGCATAAGCGTATGGTGATAACTCTTGGATAATGAGAGTTTTGATTTCCAGCGGGAAGTCGGGCTGAGTCTTTTCTCGTTATAAAAAAGCGGAATGGAAACCACCGGACGCGTACTTACCATGATTGGACAGTGATTCGCCGAAGTCTCCCAGAAAAGACGACTGAAAGAACGGATCCCGAGACGAGGAATAGCCTTGTGTTTGTATGAACTAGGAGCTCCTTGATAAGTCGTGGTATGAGTGCAAGAGGGCAAAGAAGGCCTCAGCGTTACTTCCGTCACTGACTCTGTGACAGCTCGGCAGCGCTATTGCCGTTCGTCTGTCGCATCCGACGCGTTTCTGACGCGTTAAGCGCGCTTCCAGGACAGCGTAAGAGACAAGAAGACCTCGTAAGATACTTCCGAGTGCGCTGAATCTCAGTAGACTATTCAAACGAGCCGACTGCCATGGCCAAGGGCAGTCATTTTCCGCAGAGCTGGCTTGTCAATGTAGAATGAAGGAGATATAAGATTGCAAGACATAAATAGGTAATAATTTAGGTGACTGCAATCAACGACTTTATAAAGCACGGTGCTAGTGCCGAGCGCAACCCATCTTGGTGGCGGGAAGACCAAGTTCCACTTCCTCAATCAACTCCAAGACATCGCTAGCACACCCAAAGGACAGCGAAAAGCCAGCGCCGCCTTGGCCGTAAGAGTGGACTATACGGCTCATAGCCCCGTCTGGCCGTAAGCGCAGCTCGCGTTCAACGCGTACATTGGATCCGCGGAAGGGACGGAGACCTTGCACTAGAGGTGCATCTGGGTCGTATTCGGCGCGCTCTAATCCGGGAACAAAGTTGTTGCAGCGCTCGCGCATACGTAGAATTTCGGGGCTGTCCAAGGTGAGGTCGAGCTCGTATTTGTGGGGTTGAGCCAAGCCTGAGGAGGAGGGAATTAGCCTCAGTGTCCCTAGTACTGAATATATGACTTACCACCAAGGATGAGCGTGTTGTCGTTCCGGGGTACAATGAAGACAATATCCTCATCTTCACCGCGAGTGTCATCATGTGTTACAGCAAGTGCCTCGGTGACTTTAGGGAACATCTTCCCATCATTGACGACGCGGATGAGGGCTCCACGAAGGGGTAAACGGACGCATCTCCAGCAAGCTCAAGACCGGCGAGTCCTGTAGCGTTGACAATGGCATCTGCGCCGTATTCGGCGAGGAGTTCTTCCTCCTGGTCGAGAAGGTCGCCGTTGATTCGGCGGGTCTCCAACACGGCGCCCTTACACACAAGGACAAAGCGAAGCCAGTTCATGTATGCATCGGTATCGATGACGGGCGCGAGATGCTGGTATGCGTCGACAACTCCAGCCTTTTGGTTGACTTCGTGTTCTTTAACGATGTTGGCATTGCGACGAACGCCTTTGATCTGGCAACATTATTAGCCTCGGTATAAGTCAAAAGGAAAGGAAAACTCACATCTTTCTGAGCACAGATTTCCTCAAACTTGTCGAGTTGCCCACGGTCGGGCATATTCTCCATCTTTTGGTCGAAGAAGAAGTTGACCATCCGCATTTGAACACCATGGTCGAAATAGTCGCTGCGGGGCATCGTCTCTTGAAGCTTGTCAAAGACGCGGTAGGCCGTCATACACCACCGCTTCGAGTTGTGCAGAGAGATGACCTGTTCCCGGGGTAAGACGACAATCAACCCGACAGGCAGATACTTACGTCGGTGTGCTTTCCACAGACAGCAGGTGGGAATTCCCAGAGAGCACCGGCGATTTGAGAAGTGATACGGTTCTTGGGATCAGCCCAGCGCTCGGCAATTATGGTAACGTCGTATCCGGCATCGAGTAGCGCCCAGGCGGTCTGAAAGGTTTATTAGAATGGTTCTCAAGAAAGTAGTTTGTTGAACACCTACAGTGAAACCGGTGACACCACCACCGACAATCAAGACGCGCTTCTTAGGCACATTGAGATTCAGTGGAGTAGCTTGTCCGTGGTTAAGAACGAGCTCGTCGCCGATGCGAGTCAAGAAGAAGTCGGGAGCGGAGGCAATAGACATGTTGTTTTGAAGATGAAGCTGAGTCTGAGCGTTGACTGCTGGTGATGCTCTATCGTCCGGCTCACGTCTATCTTATATAGCATCCCACCAGCTGCATGTCCGAGCTTCAACACAAGTCATGGTGCATCCTCCGCGGTACCCTGACGACTGCAAGCTACAGTGGACCTCTTGATTATCATGAGTGACGAGAGCAAGGTAACCCGGGTGAAGGTTAGAGATAATCCGCCTCGGATCGGCCTCTGTCTGTCGAGTCCTTGTTCGGGATGAGATTAATGCGATTACAAGAGGGCAAATGTCCTCATACCTTCACTGTATCAGAGAAGCCCCTCTGGACCTTCATCGTGTTCTTACATCTGTAGGTACGCATTAGATGGTATGAAAGCGAGGAAGAGAATGCCTCGCACCGGACATATTCTTGCAGGGCAATCTTCGCACCTGACTGGTAGACCCTACCGAGGACACTCGTCAGAGATTTGCAGGACAGGTAACGGGATGCCGAATCCACCAAGCTGAAGCTTCACGTTCCGAGTAATATGTCGAAAAGAGTTCCTCGGCGCTGTATCATGTTCAGATGCCAGAGCCAGGATGCTGACGTTCCTTTCACTAAAAAGGGAGGCGCTGCAGCGTGAGTAGCGGTCCTGCAATTTCGCGCTTTGTCAGACTGTTGAGCGAGGGCGAGTCTACAACTCTTAGTCCACCGGTGTTGGGCGCCTTTCATGGACCAGGCCCCGATATCCGGCGATAGCGGTCCATCTGCTACTACTGCACCGGGTAAGATGTAGGAGAGAAGATGAAATCCAGATGCGCTGATGACCGGTAGCGAGATTTGGGAATGAGATCCTCGTCGTAGATTCGATCACCTCGGAATGTGAGCTCACACAAGGATCAACACCTCTCGGCGCGTCGCGTATGATACGGTTCCGTGCACGGGAATATCTGCGGACTATAACGTAGAGGACGCTTCACAGGAAATGGCTTACATTCCTCTCTACGCCGATTTCCAATGTGGCATCCTCTATGCTGGAGACGAAAGAAAGTACGCGCTGGTAGCGAGTCGGGGTTTAGGACCGCGAGATGGTAGATAATCGGAGTAAGATTGAACATGTTTTGAGACCAAGTCGTACTGTAAATCAGTAGAGACCCACGAAGACGATGTACAAGCAGAATTACATACTTGGGAGTAAAGTCTGGGACAGCAGTTCCGAGTCATGAACACTAGAAGCCCATATCCAAATGAAACGGCGCACAACACGTTCAAAAAATGCATGCACAAAATAGAGTAGCAGCGACGACGAAGAAAAGTGGCCAAAGGCCCTTCCTTCGCCGTAACGTCTTACCAGTCTTGAGAATTGGACAGAAGTCGGAAAAATGGCAGCTTAAATCAAGCGCGAATAGAGTGCATTCTGTGTGGGAGATGAATTGAGACAGCTAGAGAATGAAAATAAAGCTGCGCACCGTGTTCTCTTCTCGCTAGTCACAAAATTAGAGAAATCAGTAGCTTTGATTTATATGATAGATATGCTGGAAAATACACGACGCGTGGGGCATTCCCGGGCGGAGCGACTGGCTCATGATGAAGGTTGGAAACAAGCAGTTTTGCTGTCCGGCCCGAGGCTCAGGATTCCGAAATCCTCACGTGACGCAAAGCTTTGCAACGCGACCGAAGCGCAAGACGGGGGAAAGAAAATCAGAACCATCGAAATACATGAATATGATGAGACTACACGGGCGCTTCGTGTATATATTTTCAGCCATTATTCTAAACCAAATCATCGTACTCAGCTTCATATCGTGCGCGCATCCCAATGGTCTCTCAACTGACCGAAACCTTTACCGACATCATGCTTGGGAGCCGAGCCAGCCCTTCGCCGATCTCTCGGAAGGTATGGTGCTCACAGGAGCACGTCGAATAATGGGGACATGCTAGCTCAAGCATCAACTGATCCAGATGAGGGACGGATACTGCTAGCTTCAGTTTGTCGATCCACCAGGTCGACCACGGTGAGCTGAGACTAGGGAAGACTATCCGAAGTCGTTGAAGCCGGTGGAACGGAAAGACAGGCATCTCTGCCTTCAGTCGTTCTTGTGCTGGTTCATGGTCCAGTTAGTAAGCATCCAACAACAAGGTTATAGTAAAACTCACTAGATTTATGCCCAATATCGCCGACAGGACTTCTGAGGTACAACGACCTGAGCTGCGGGAGCTGACCAATGAGCCTTGAGATGGCTGGGAGTTCGCTAGCAAAGTAGCTCTCCATCGTGAGAGTATGGAGACACGCCAGCCACCCATCGGTTGCGTTGCCTAACAAGGACACGCCCAACGGAGACGACAGTAATCCTGCTGTGATAGACAACTCCGTAATACGGGGTGCATGAGAGTCTACTGGAGCGGATGCGCTCATCGCGTGGACCTCGCGCAGCCGAAGAGACGTGACAGCGGGAAAGTAAGAGAGGACTTGAAACAATGAATGGGACGACTCCAAAAAGACGGTGTTCAGAGTCAGTCTCTTGACATTGGGGGATGTGATGATGGGAAGAAGGCCACTAGACCCCGTGTAGGCGTCCAATCTAACCATCTGCATCAACTCGAGGTCATCGAGATTGATCAGGGAGCGAAACACTTGATCAAGTGAATTGTCTTCGTGAACGTACAGACGCTTCCGAGCATTGCTTGCACTGGGAAACTCCCCAACAACAATCCGGAGCCGACGCACGTATGGCAGGATATGGGGTGACGTTTGCAGGAGGGGAAGATAGCTGGATGGTGGCTTTGCCGTTGGAGAAAACACCAGTTCTCGGAAAAGGTGCATTTGCGAACGATGGCGGAGGCACTGCGCCGTACTCGCCAGCGCCATGAGAGCCGTGGGATCGTCGTGGAGCCAGTCGACTATCTCATCAAGGAGTTCTTGCGGGAATTCGGAAGTGTTGTTCATGGAGGGCGAGTTGAAGAGATGAACTGCAAAGAGGAAGCATTAAAAGCGGTTCAAGATCGTGAGAGCTCCTAAAGAGGCCTAGCAGTTCCTGCAAGATAGTAGCTGCAAGTATCCATGGATCGTGTAACGTCCAAGGAGCCGCGCCACAGAATTGAACTGCCCAATCTCTCCAACTTCAGAGAACAGGAATTTGAACTTGTACATAATTCCGAGGCAGATCTGAGCAGTTGAGAAGCGCGAGGAGATGCAGGGATGCTCATCGCTTAACGCCATGGTCCATGGAAGGGACACGATTGCCGACGGGTTTAAACGCCGGTATCACCGTGTTCAACTTGACCTCCGACATGCATGATGCATCATATGTTTTCGGGATTCCTGTTCGGAGCGTGCATCTTCGACGATTGCCGTGGACTTGAGAGACTTGTGCCTTCAGAGTATTTCTCTCCGATGATATCGCTATGCCCGTACAAAGTTGGACCATCAGCGGTGAAATGGTGCTTTTACTTTCATTCCGTGGTCGTACTGATATTCGTTGTTATATTCATGCATTGTCGCATCTCTGAAGACTCAGACGTTCGGACGTGATTATATGCTCGGGCGTGTCTCCACCGTGACTGTCTTCTCTGGTCCTCGGTAAGATCTGGAAATAGTCCGGTTCCAGATTGTACACTCAGATTCAACCCAGCTCGCACTCCGGCAACTTAACAAAACTCGACTGCCCAAATACCTATTCTTATAGCTCAGGACTACTGGCCATATATACAATGTCGGCGTCGATGAATACATCTGTGAGTGTTCTTCATTTCTTGGATGTCGCACCAGACTAACAATTCAACTAGTACGAATATGAAGGATAATCCTCAAATGCTCCGAGGTCATTCACATCCTCCTCATCACCCGGGGCCTATGCTTTCTCCGCGCAGAACCCTGCAAGTCCACAACAACCAGCGAGACGTCAGGGTGCCGCGGATGGCACAACTTGTGCTTGTCCGAGCTCTTTCAAAGTCACGGACGTGGTATTGGTATATAACCTAGATGTGTCCAGGACGATAGAGCATCATCAGCAGTCCACTCTCAGACTCAGCTTCATTTCGAAATCACCATGTCTATCGCCTCTGCTCCCAACTTCTTCTTGACTCGTGTCGGCGATGAACTTGTCCTCAACGACAGACAACCTCCTCAGCCCAACCTCGAACGTGCCTAAGAAAGCGCATTCTTGTTGTCGGTGGCGGTGTCACTGGTTTCACTGTAGGTGTTCAACCTACTTTCGAAAGCCGTGTGCTAATGAAGCTTCCAGACCGCCCTGGGCACTACTAGATGCCGGATACGATGTCACTATCGTCGCCGAGCGCTGGGCTGATCCCAAGAACCGCATCACGTCTCAAATCGCTGGTGCTCTCTGGGAATTTCCACCTGCTGTCTGTGGAAAAACACACCGATGTAAGTACCCTTTTCATTGATCTGATCACCATTCTCACCTTGAATTACAGGTTATCTCCTTGCACAACTCGAAGCGGTGGTGCATGACCGCCTACCGCGTCTTCGACAGACTTCAAGAGACAATGCCCCGAAGCGACTACTTCGATCACGGTGTTCAGATGCGGATGGCCAATTTCTTCTTTGACCAGAAGATGGAGAATATGCCTGACCGCGGGCAACTCGACAAGTTTGAAGAAATCATGGCTGAAAAAAGACGTGAGTTTTCCTCCCTCGACTTGATAACGAAACTAATAATGTTTTCCAGATTAAAGGTGTCCGGCGCGATGCCAGTATTGTCCTTGAACACGAAGTTAACCAGAAGGCTGGCGTTATCGACGCGTACCAGCATCTCGCACCGGTTATCGATACGGACGCATACATGAACTGGCTTCGCTTCGTGCTGGTCTGCAAAGGCGCTGTGATGGAGACTCACCGAATCAACGGCGATCTTCTCGACCAAGAGGAAGAACTCCTCGCCGAGTACGGCGCAGACGCCATCGTAAACGCGACGGGACTCGCTGGTCTTGAGCTCGCTGGAGATGAATCCGTATACCCCCTTCGTGGAGCCCTCATTCGAGTCGTCAACGACGGAAAGAGGTTTCCCCAAAGTCACTGAGGCGCTCGCTGTGACCCACGACGACACTCGCGGTGAAGATGAGGACATTGTTTTTATCGTTCCCCGTAACGACAAACACACTTATCCTTGGTGGTACGTTCATTGTCTTCAGGGCTAGGAAACACTGACACTAATTCACTCTTCTTCAGGCTTGGCGCAACCCCACAAATACAAGCTCGACTTGACCTTAGACAGCCCCGAAATTGTTCGCATGCGCGAGCGCTGCAACAACTTTGTGCCAGGATTGGAGAAGGCCGACTACGACCCAGATGCACCCTTGGTGCAAGGGCTCCGTCCTTTCCGCGGATCTAACGTGCGCGTTGAACGCGAGCTGCGCTCAAGGCCAGATGGGTCTATGAGCCGCATCGTCCACTCTTACGGTCAAGGCGGCGCAGGCTTTTCGCTCTCCTTTGGGTGTGCTAGCGATGTCTTGGAGTTGATTGAGGAAGTGGAACTTGGTCGTCCCGCCACCAAGATGGGTTGTGCTCGGCACTAGCAGCGTGCAGTCACCTAAGTTATTACCTATTTATGTCTTGGAATCTTATATGTCCTTCCTTCCACGTTGACGAGCCAGCTCTGCGGAAAATGACTGCCTTTGGCAATGGCAGTCGGCTCGTTTGAAGAGTCTACTGGGATTCGGCGTACTCGGACGTATCTTGTAGGGTCTGCTTCTCTCTTACGCTGTCCTTGAAGCGCGCTTGACGCGTCAGAAACGCGTCCAATGCAACACACGAACGGCAATAGCGATGCCGAGCTGTCAGTGACGGATCGGTGCTTAAGTAACGATGAGACCTTTCCTCTTGCACTCATACCACGACCTACCAAGGAAGTGCGTAGTTCATAGAAAGCGCGAGGATATCCTCATTTCTGGATCGTTCTTCCAGTCGTCTTTTCTGGGAGACTTCCGCGAATCATCCAATCATGGTACGCGTCCGAGTCGTCTCGATTCATTCCGCTTTTTGAACGAGTAAAATACTCAGCCTGACATCCCACTTGAAATCAAAACCTCATCATCCATGAATTGTCTCCATACGGCTCCCTATTTGTTCCGCTGCCATGTCGAGGACGAAAAAGCGGCATACTTTCGTGACCTTTGCGCAGTCTGCTTGGTCTGGCCGGATACGATTGCTATCATACGCCAAAGTTATCTTCAGAACGATATCTCTTCGCTCCAACGATCACCATATAGACGTGTGGCTCCATAATCTTTGCCAGGCCCTAGACAACGATCCCAGTCTTCCCACGTTCGTCAAAACACTTGAATTCTCTCATCGAAAATACCAACAGCTTCTTGCTCTCCCTTCATTCCCACTGCCAGTCGTTCGCTCTTCCTCTCGTTCTTATCCTTCATTCCCAAAATGCACAAACTCAGATTTCTTCACCTAGACAACATGTGTTTCCACGATGAGACTTCCATAGAGTTCAACGACTTATGCGTCCTGAAGGAATCCTCGGTGACGGACCTCACCCTCAGGAACAGCACCTTCTCCATTCCAGCATTTAACGTGTTCCTTGGTTACTGGCGGGGTAGGGAGCTTTACCTCTCCGTTGATGGTATATCCCTCATTCCGCATACCACCTACACGTCGGATCAGATGTTGCTTGAAATCCACGAAGATACATGGGACTGGGACGAGGAGATTACCTGGACGGAATGGGAGGTTGAGAAGCCCCGCACGGCATCCTTTGTATATGCTACAACTCTCCAGCTGCACCTCTCCAACTCCCTTGAGTGCGGAATGCTCATGCTCATGGACCTTTTAGCGAGTTATGAGTGGTCGCCGTTGGACTGTGTATACAATTTGGAGATATTCTCGGAAGATGCGATAACCGCCACAACTGTGATCCGGATCAACACTCTTATCCGGCGATACGAACCAGTCTCTTATCTGGGTTTGAATTTCTTCTCAAATGAGTGTATGTAGCGTGCTTTATTTATGATTTCTCCTATCGCCTGACATACTTTCTTCACCAGTTGAAGACGCAATTGGTACACCGCTTTACCTCGGCGGCCTCGAAAGGACGGTGATGGGTTTCAGGATTCGTAAAGACTTCACCCTATTCGAACTTGACGAAGATTGCTTCGAGTGGCATATTGAAAGCTTGACCGCCGTTCCGCCCAATTCGGAACTCCGAGAGCTCACATTGGGCCTTTCTCAACTTGTTCCCCTGGAAGCCGTGGACTTCAAGGGATCACAAGGTATTTGGAGGAGACTGGATGGAGTCTTATCTGGCGACAACTTACAGTTCGAGACCCTCATCATCGATGTGTATCTCAAGCCTTCCCCGAATGGTGCCAGGACGCCCGGACTGGCGCAGTTGCAGACGTGGTTGATGGAGATTTGTTTTCCGAAGGTTACCGCGAAATACTTCAGCTGCAACAAGGAGGAAACGGAAGGAAGGGAGATGAGCGAGCTGAGGCTCTGGATTGGAGATGAGCAGGTCGACCCGAAGAAACACTGATTAGGAATACAGTATCGTAGAGCATATGAAACCTGCTGTTACTCACGCTACCTCGCTATGAAAGTTTGATATCAAGTTGAATACTCCGTGACATTACACTGCCTTTTCCTTCGCAAGGGCCCGTACTAGTGCTCTCACACTCTTCACTGGCCTATGATCTCTGAAAGCCACGTCCTCCTCGCTAGTAATCAAACATACGTGTCAGATTCTTAGTCAAATAGAATGCTGGATGACCAACCTCGTCTCATACAACTCTATATCAAACTTGCGCACCAAATGCGCGAACGTCAAGTACAGTTCGCACCACACCAGACTGTGCCACCGTGGGCTCAGCAGGTAGTACAGAGGGAATAGATACACACTTTATCCCCAAGCAACTTCGCGGCCCTCTAGAAAACACGATGAGATACTTGTCCAACCCCAGCGAATCCGCTCCCATCCATCGATGCAAGGGGATCGGGAAAGATGTCTGGGTTGATGTGAGACGGTCTACAAGTTCTTCAATATCAGTAAACATAAATGGTCCTGGCGATTCCACGTACACCAGCAGGAACAGCAAACCCATCGATAACAGTCCGATGCGCGGAAGGGCAGTGGTAACGCCTATATTTAGACGACGAGCTTCTTTGATTACACCTCTCTGTGAAGCAACAAACGTCAGTAATCGGCGGGATGCACTCAGGCGTTGTCGCTTACAAGATAAGGCAACCTTTCTGCCATCCGCAGCAAAAATGGAGCGTCACTCTCCGACCAAGCCGCCTGTAATTCTACCTGCAATTTGTGTCTCGCTGCTTCATCGTGGGGGTTATGGAACACTGGCCCAACCGCCATAGCATTGCTCGTAGTATCGGTGCCTGCAGCGAGTAGGACCATCGCCTGACCGTGACCAGTCAGTTCATGTTGACTATCATAGTAGAAGAACGAAGTCTGACCCACCGCCTCTATCAAAGTGTTGCTCGACGGTACCTCCCTAAAGTTCTTGACAAACTCTGGCGTAAACAAACGATGATGCCGTGGTCCCGATGGTTTCTGTGCCTTGCGCTGAACGTAGGATGAGTCAGGCATTGTGAGCGCGCCGAAGGAGTGCGCGAAGCAGTAGGCGGAGACGACGTCCACGGCGCAGTTCTTCTACATGTTGGACGAAGCGGCCATTCTTCCATGTCGCATAATATAGTAGAAATCCGCGATGGCGGCTAGTAGGCGGGGGCCAGGGAACGACTTCAATGGGTGAAAGTACAGTCCGTAGCAGATGAGATAGACGGCTCGAAAGAAGACAGCGAGGTAGAAGAGTTGGAAGTAGGAAAGCTGCCGGGCTGCCGTTTCTAGTTTCGACATGGCGCCAAAAGCTCTGTCGAGTTCAAATTTCAGCTGGGACCATCCGGTCTTTCGACGTCTGCTTCTTATAGTATCAGTTATCATGATATGACACGGGACCGAGAAGACTTACAAGGACTTTCACCCCAGGTATACAGAGCCGAGCTGCGCAAAGATTCACGTTCCAAATGAACTCTATACCGCCGATTTCAATCGTGTCACCCACTACGAAGTGTGTTGTATGTTTCAGCGTGTACAAACATGCGGAGTTGGATTCCGACTCGTCGAGAGGAAGAGACATACCATCAGCGGGACAAACACCATTCCAAGGCGCCCCCCCGTTCCAATGTTATCAAGGTGTGGCAGTGGACTTTGTTTAAACATCGGAGCCAGAGTCGCGATCAATGATAGCTTGCCTCTGAAGGTAGATCACACGCAGAACAGACTTACACGAGCCGTGAAGACGCGTTGACTGTCACTGGTCACTGGTCAGTGTCACCATAAAGGTGAGGGGGTTGCCGAGCAGGTGCCGAAGCGGAAACTTACCTGCCAAATGCAACCTGCTGATGAACAACCACCACGACCACCGACGCGGCGCACATGGATGCCCGCTGCTGTACGCCACCAGCTTTTTCTCATTCTAGCGCGTCATAATCTCCGTACAGGCTACAGCTGCCGTCGTAGGACTCTCTATACCCCTTGGGATCCTCGCCTTTCGTCGAATTTCTCGCAACAATGCTTTAGCAAAAGCCCCCCCGCGGAGGGCCTCTGGCGCGTCTTCGACAACGCTGCCACAGACAACGGCGGCAGAGGCGCTCCCAACGACGGCGCCAATTCCAAAGGCGTCTCTAAATATTCGCGCGCTGATCAGGGATGTCATACGGCCTGGCCCAGTGACAAAGGCGCGACCACCGATGGAGGCTGTACTGCGCATGGCTATGGCCTTTGGAATCGCGACGACTGGCGTCGCCGTCACGTCGACAGCGACCATATGGGGAGGGATGGCGGTCTTGGGTGTCAATGACGTGCGTTCATAATCGTTCCCGTAAAACCTGTTTTGAATTTGCTTTTAGGTTTACGAATTTTCGTATCGCATGCGCTCGATGCTGGCGCACAGGATGCCCGTCATCACATCGCGGATGCATAACCTGCATACCTACTCTGATGAGGACGACATCCCGGATTCGGTCTCCCAATGGAACTGGGAAGCCGCTCGGCAGCGTCTACAGGATATATACGACAAGGAGGGATTTTTGGCCTGGTCGAGCTGCGCTGGAGGAAATGGAGATTGAAGCCAGGCTTGAGAGGTTCATGCGAAAACAGGCCGACGCGCCCCGGACTGCATAGTGTAAGTCTGTTCTGCGTGGTCTTGGTGTAATCTCTGATCTCTTGACTAGAGCGAGCAAATCCTTCCATTTAGTTCTGCTATAATATGCGACATTGTTACTGTACAATTGCTTTCGGTCCATTGCGATGTTCGTTGAACTGTTTGCAACACGAAGCACGACTCGTTGTGTTTACCAAAGGGCCGCGAAGCTATTCGACACGAAGTACGTGACACCCCTTCTCTTTCTTGTGTTGAATAACTCATTTTCATAGGCGACATCATGAGTTACATGTTGAGTGTAAATTCTCGAAAGCAGCTTTACTGGTTACCGGCGTGGCCGACAAGCCCATCGTGAGACTTGTACCGTCTTCCCGTCACCCGCGGCTTCAATTCAATTCAGCATGTCACGTCTATCGTTGACTCTAACCAAGGTGGCTGATCTGCAACCGGTCGTAGAAAAGCTTGCGAGCATTGTACTGATTGTGGTAACTTGAATCATATTAGGCTTTGCCTGACATCTTTATAGCGCTGGTCCCGGAATTTCTTGCAACGTGAGTACACGAATGATGCTGCCTAGTGCATTAAATTCTCGGTTGATGTCCCGCGGGTACTCGACGAAGCTTGTCGCGTTGCGTTCAAAATCCATGAAGAAAATGCAGATCTTTGTCCACATGTCCAGTGACGAACTTCATGCCTATCGAACGGTTTTGTAGCATGAACGTTCGCGGTACATCTGTTTCTCTCGAATTGAGCACCAGTCATTCGGAGGCGGCGAGACGTGGAATCGCTCGGTGAAGCGACAGAAATAGAGCGCATTGAGACCGGCAGTGAGTGCGTCTATTGACCTGTGGTGCGTTTCCTTGTCAGTCTTCATGTCACCGCATATAGTCTGACTACTCATATAAGTAGCAGGTGTTGAGGAATGAGCTGGCTGGTGGCGCGTACGCCGGTGTTCGGCATCGCATGCCGGTTTCCGTTATTCATTTGCTTTCGTCGATCGCCACCCTCAGCCGTTCTTCGTGTGTTACCACGACGTCTGAGGGTGAGCTCTTATGATCTTCTTACTTACAGCTTATTTACTGACAATACCTGTAGTGTACTTACTGTACATGTTCTTCTACAGGTAATGGAGCCGTTCTTCGTGTGTTACCACGACGTCTGAGGTGTACTTACTGTACATGTTCTTCTACAGATTATGAGACTGGCCACTCTTTTACCCTGAGCTTGACTAGCAACCTGCAAGGACCTCATGACTTCTCATCCAATCCCTTCCCATCTGCGCAGCCGCCACCATTGTTGTCATCACGCTCCCTGCCTGCAGTCAGGGGGTGCAACACAACATCGAGCCCGACCTAGGGCAGCACTACGACGACGACGACCTAGGTTCGCAGATATCTCGTTGGCCGGCCTCTCTGGGCTGTGCTTCCTTCGTGTGGATCTGGATGGCGTGGTTTGAAGATACTGTTGAGGGCTCCCATTGGCGTTTCTGGCATCCATGTCGGCTTTGGACTGACAGTTGCGTTGGAGGTGGGAGCGGAGATTCTGGAACCTGGTAGAGGTGACGTTGAGGCAGACCTGTGCCCGAGCTTGGGGCAAGTGCACTACGCAAGGCTCATCATTTTGTGATGGTTGACGGATAGGACACTTCGACGTCTGGAAAGGACTTTGGCAGAGTTCAAGAGACATGGTCGGGTGTGAGGTCCGTTATTGTTTTTGTGATGGTTGGCGGATAGGACACTCCGACGTCTGGAAGGAACTTCGGCAGAGTTCAAGAGACATGGTCAGGTGTGAGGTCCGACATAGAGATCACGGTTTGGGCAGAAGGTGTATGTGGCGTCCAAGCAGGCTTGTGGACACGTCTGGGACAATGTCAGGGTGCTGGTTCTGAATGGGCGTTCCCGCAGTATGGAGGATGCTGGAATAATTTTTTGAAGGGGGTGATAGGGATATGGGAGGCCGGACAGGGTGACCACCAAGGCGGGACCGCTCAATATGCTAGATGGACTGTGGAGGTCAGGCACTCAGGAGGAGATGGACATTTGCAAGGTCGAGATGGGTATGGCCGGTGGTTGGACAGCTGTACCAGGCAGATGCAGGATTGAGATTGGGGTACGGGGTCTGGACGAGGGCGTGTTCTGTGCTCGGAGAGGACATGACTGGTTATGAGGTATCTGAGAGGGAGATACATGAAGCAGGGGGAGAAGGAGGACAATATCGTTCCTTCAAAGTACAACGATGGGATCGACTCTGGACAACAGTGGGGAAGCTTCGGATCGTCATTCGGATGGCAAGGATCAATGCGGTGATGGCCCATGGGTTCTTGGCTTGAATCCCGACGTAGCGCCAGGGGGAGTGTTGAGGAATGAGCTGGCTGGTGGCGCGTACGCCGGTGTTCGGCATCGCATGCCGGTTTCCGTTATTCATTTGCTTTCGTCGATCGCCACCCTCAGCCGTTCTTCGTGTGTTACCACGACGTCTGAGGGTGAGCTCTTATGATCTTCTTACTTACAGCTTATTTACTGACAATACCTGTAGTGTACTTACTGTACATGTTCTTCTACAGGTAATGGAGCCGTTCTTCGTGTGTTACCACGACGTCTGAGGTGTACTTACTGTACATGTTCTTCTACAGCAGGAACCGACATCGCCACGGAGACATTTCCAGCCCATGTCCAATCTCACAGCGGTTGCGGTCAAGTCGCTTTTCTTCATCGTCTTGTTGCGAGTCTTCTATTTCGTGTCCCCGCCTCGCCGCAATTACGAGTTTCTACCAGGATATTATGCGTCGTGGAAGAATGGCATGTTCGTCAAACATGTCGAAGAACTGCATCGTATATACGGTACGTTCATCGTAGACCTACTGTATATGCTGCGAACTAATCAATTCTGTCTTAGGGCCTGTGGTTAGGGTGCGGCCGAACGAAGTAGGTGCAGTTCATTTCATTTATCCTTTTCTGACGAATGTGCAGCTCCACTTCAGTACTCCAGCGGTGTACTTTGCGATATATCCTCCCACCTCCGGATTCACCAAGGATCCCTTCTTCTATAATCGAGGCTTCTAACCCATGACGCGGCTTTCGGAATGCGTAACGTACAAGAATACAAGAAACGGCGTGAAATCCTCAACCCTCTTTTCTTGCTGCAAGCTATATTGAATTTGGAAAGTGTTGGACAGGACAGGACAAGGTCTGCATTTGTTGTCCCTTCTGTGTTACTTATGAATTTCATTATTCAGGTCAATCTGTTGCTCGGCGAACAGATCCGCCAGCACAATGGCCAAGCCGTCAACTTCTACCTTGGTTTCCAGGCCCTCGCGCTGGGCGTCGTCACCGCTTACTGTTATGCGCATTCCTTCGGCGGGCTCACCATGCCTGGTTTCAACCATCCTAATATGCACTCGAAACGAGGCGCGGAGACCCTAGGGGCCGCGGCGCAGTATCTGCTGCTCTCCGTCTTCTATATCACTTCCCAATGTGGCGACGTGACATCTTTACGGGGAAAAAACGGTGTGATGTGCCGGTTGGGTACGTTTCGACGCGAGTTTATTGTACATCAGGCGCGGAATGATCGTCTGAATGCCAAACTTTCGTAGCGAAATGATTGTAACTAGTGTAAGTACTGCAGGTATCATATACAATGTCAACGTGCTCGTCACTTTTCCTTTTACTGTTTATGAAGACCGTCTGAAGTACTTCGCAGTAACCTTCGGAAAGCACATCTCCCTCAGCCACGTCCGTAACTCCTCAGCTCCGCGCGTTGTGAAATCAGCTGACCAACTTGTTGGCGCAACCTGAAAAGTCACAGAGTCCAGCTCTAGATTATCGCCACATAAGACAGTATCCAGTTCCTCCCAGAACACCGGTGTTTGCAAATCTGATATCTCTTCCCGGGGAAGGTCTATTGTAAGATGCAATCTGACCTCTTGGAGTCTCGAATTGGGCGGGACGGCGGCCAAGCTTTCAACATACCAGTCGAATTCATCGTCATCCGCAATTTCCAACGTCTCATACACGGTTAGGTCAATCTGCAACCCCGGAATGCCGGCGAGGTAGAGCGGTGTACCAATCGCGTCTTCGACTGGTAATGAATATATGTCAGGCGATCCGGCGAAACATGAAAAATAGCACAAGAGTGACACACAATCTCTAAACTCATTCAACCACAAGGTATCGAGTGTCGTCTCGTATCGGCGAATGAGGTTGTTGATTCGAATTACGGTTGTGGCTGTCATCGTTGATCCCCATATCTGCAAGGTATTCACACTCATCACCGGCGACCACTTCGCGCTGGCCAGAAGGTCCATCAACATCAACATACCACATCCCGGGGCCTCGGAGAGCGTCAGCTCAAGGTCTGTTACCCCCACAAATGACGATCTGCTGGGCTTGTTGACCTTCCACTCAGCCCAAGTAGACTCCCTGTCCCAGTTATACACTTCTTCTGCGAGGAGCGGCGTCTGCTCCGAGTCCCAGGAATGGATAGTATCCGGAAGAAAATTGATCCCCCTAAGGCAGAACTCCATAATTTCTACTTGCTCCCAATATCCGAGGAATGCACACCATGATGAGAAGGAGAAGGAGCAGTTCTCGAGGGCAAGAAACATGACAGAGGACCCTTTCAGGACGCGCAAATCAAGAGATGTGTCCTGGTGGAAACGGATATTGTCGAGTCGAAGATTGACGAGATTGCACATGTTGGGAATGAAGGATAGGAATGAGCGGAAAAGAGGTTGACTGGAAGTGGGAATGAAAGGACTATCCTCAGGCAAATGACTTGGACCGCCGCTGGGATTTGAGGCGGATAGTTCAAGTATCGTTACGAATGTGCAGACATTGGGATCGTTCTCTAGGGCCTGACAAAGATTGCGGAGAGACGCGTCAATACGGTGCTCATTGGGCCGGATGGAAATCATTTTGAATATGATTCTGCGAATGATGGCAATTGTGTCGGGCCAGACCAGGCAGACTGCGCACAGATCGCGCATGTACGCCACTTGTTGGACACCTCGTTCATACTTGGGATTGAATCCGTAGAGATATGGGGATAGGTCCCTGATGATGAGAATCTTAACTTCAAGAGGAAGGTGAAGCTGAACGGTATTTCGTTCAATGAAGAATCGAATGAAAGGAAGGTGCAGACGCGTACCATGGGCGACGCGAAAATCTCCCGGAAAAGATGTTCCTAGTCATGAGTGAAGTTTAGGAAATTTGTTCGACTTACACGCAGCAATACCGCACCGGGTGGTCAATAGCAAGTCAAAGGACGCGGTATGAGGGTAAGCCTTGAAGGAAAGGCAAAGCCACGTTACTTAAGCAACCCATCAACTCGGCGTCGCTGTTGCTTCGCGTCTTTCTTCAGCTTCTAGAGACCCCACAAGACATTCCTTAGTGCCTATCATGTTTATCGTAGCTTAGTATTGTACGAATACCTCGAACATGGGTGGGTATCATCAAATTTCCTTCACACTGCTCAACCCCCTTCGTACCGAACTACTCATGACCAAACTGTCAACTTGCTCAATGAGTAAACCAGTTGCGTTCTCTGCGCTATGCAGATTTCAATCTGGGTTCGTCAAAGAAC
>JADNRX010000817.1:0-21426 GCA_015501595.1 Hymenopellis radicata
GGCGGTTGTCCGCCATGATTGTCTGCGCCTCTACCGTTCTTTCCGCGCCTGGACATCTCAAATTTCCGCAAGGAAGTGCCTTCCAGGAATCACACTGCTTCTTTTGTTTTCCCGTATCAGGTTTCGGTGCGCTCTCCTTTTATCGTAATCACAGGTCTGTATGGAACCATGGCCAGGCAATTAATGCAGCACCAAGCGTGGCGCACTTTAAGGGTCTCATGCCACTTCGATTGAAATGGCACTTCTCCAGTTGAAAGCGCATTTATATATGTCTTCTTAGGCCATCTACACTCTCGGACAATCCTCAAGGTAGCGTATCCATGTGGATACAACCGAATCGTCCCGTTTGGTCGAACAAAGAGTGTTGGTTCATGCTCAGGTCTATAAAGTTCCTTGCCCGTGTAGTCAAGACTGCCCCGCCCATCTTCCAACAACTTCCATTGACCTCTATTCTCCTTTTCGATTGTTTGTTCTTTTTATCAGTGAATTCTTGGCTACCACAGTGTACCATGTCATTGTTGTCTTATTCGACTTCTACAGATCATCGCGGCTGCAAAATGGGAAACGGCGTATTCGACCAACTCTATGAGTGGAACAAACAGGACCAGCTATTGGCCAACTTACGCAACAAACCACCCGTCGAAGACGCTTCTCATATTGCTTCATTTGATGGAAACAAAGACGTGCGCCATTGGTTCCTAATTACGGCGCACAACAATCACTGACAGCCGCTTTGTCCAGGATACGCCAGTGTCGAAGGATACCTCCTTTCAGAGGCGTTCTACTGCCCCTGTTCAGGACATGAACATACTGTAGACTTTAATTCAATTCGTCGGTCACGGGTCACAGGTGACCCGAAATCGACGAAAAGTCACAGCTGTCACAGCAAAAATTCGCGAAAAAGTCCTCGGCGGGGCCCCGCCAGCCTCCCGCCGCAGCTCCGCCGCGGCGGCAATTACCATATATGGTAAGTCGACGAAACCAAAATTTCGTCAGTGAGGTCACAGGTCACATGGACCGACGAATTGATCGAAAGTCTACAGTATGTTAAATGTTGATCAGTCAATGCTTTGTCGCCTTATCGTCGCGTTCAGACTCAGCTCCACTCTGATGATATCACTCATCCTCTTGAGAGTACTTATGCGAAGTCAGTTTCCACTACCCAGCCTCGCGCGACTCTCCCAGCTTTCATTAACGGTGAGTTTATGGCGATTACTAGGCGACTGAGCTTTATTTCACACGATTTCTAGACATCACACTCACTGCGAACAAGCCGACAACGCCTGACGTATTTGGCGATCTCGCCGCGTCAGAGCATGTGAGCCTCTTCGACTTGCTAAACACACTACCCATCGCAGGCGTCCCTTATCCTCTCATGATCAGTGGTCGACCTCATCGGAACACATTTGTACGCCTGCGATTGCCTCACGGAATTCCCGACAACCACTAACAATGGCTTCGTTTAGACTACCACACTCGTCAAGAAGACGCTGGCCGCCTACCTTAAGGTAGAGACCTCAACGAGTCAGATCCGGGTCTGACTCGCGATCCGTGAGGCGAGTACTCGAGGCCAAGAGCCTCGATCCGCGATCCGTGTTTGACTCGACCCGCGTTGACTCGCGAGTCAAAACGAGTCGAGTACTCGCGAGGTTTGCGAGTACTCGCGCACGATCCGGGTTATCAACGGATCGCGCGGATCAGCCCCCTCAAATTCACCCAAAGTCATTCATGCCTGGTGAGCATCCCCGGGCAATGGCACGGGGACACTCAGCCGTGCATGAGTACGGACTGAGGGTGGTAGTGGGGGGTGATGGAGTGATGAAGGGAGTGATGGTGGTGGTGGTGATGGTGTATGGTGGTGGTGGGATGGGAGTTGATGAAGAAAAAAAAAAACTCACCCAACACTGTTCTTGCCTCGGCTCGCCATCCCGCCGCCGCCACCATCGCCGCGTCATCTTGACATTGGTGTTGTCAACGACGCGTTGTTGTGAACGCGTCGTTGATCTCCTCATCCGTGTCGGTGGCGGGCAGCATCGTCGTAATGCCGGCATCCGGCGTCCGTCGTCCAGTCGTCGTTGTCGTTGTCGTCTTCCTCTGCTGCTGTCGCAAAGACAGCAGCAGCGGGCCCGGCACAGAGCCGAGACCCAGATCCACCACCTGGTATGCAGCCAAGGTGGCATCAAACACCCCAAAGGCCGCCTGACAATCGTCAGAGCGGCAGAGGCGACAATCGTCGCACTCTGGGTGGTGGTAGTGGTGGTGTGAAGCAGGAGAAACGACCCGATCGTGTGCTGACGCGGCCTCTCGGCGTTTGCCGGATCGTGAGAATTTGTAAGAAATTCACCCGAACGTCTCGTTTGGGCGACGCACGGGCCCATTCAACTTGTAAAAAATTTGTAAATTTAGTTAAAATACATATCTACATTATTGCGAGTCAGACCGAGTACTCGCGACGAGTACTCGTGCCTCCAAGGCCGTACTCGCGATCCTTATATGATCCGACTCGTTATTGATCCGCGGATCAAACGAGTCGAGTAGCCGAGACCCCCGGCCGGATCGAGTACCCGAGTATCCGCGTGTCCCGCAAACTCGTTGAGGTCTCTACCTTAAGGAAAATCCTATAGTTCCACCTGCGAACAAAGAGGTGTGTTCGCTATTACCATACCTCAATGTCCTCTCGCTCATTCTACCACGGAGGGCTCAGTTACCCCAGGACCCTCGCACGCCGAATACGGAAGCGACACCCATCCTAGGAATGTTGCCAGTACAGGCTCCGATGGCCGTAGACCGACCTCGCATTACTCTACCGCTACCACAGAGGGCTCCACGTGTACCCATCCGTCCGAAGCGAAAATTGAAGGAGGAAGAAACAAGCGATGGGTCACAGCGCATCGTCAAGTCCAAGGTTCGTCATATCTAGTACTTTGTTCCATCCAAACATACCCACTTAATTCCAGCACGTCCATGCGTTTCAAATCCTGCAGAACGACAACCTCGCCAGGTTCATCATGTCCCTCCCCGACCCGCCGGTCCTCTGCGCAGGACAACAGCTTCTCGTTCGTGAAAAATTCACAGGGTTAACAAGATTTTTGTGTTCTCATTTCGATTCCTGGTGTTGAGCCGCCAGTAATTCCTGGTTTCGTCCGGGTAAATGGGCAGGACGCTGTGAACAAGCTGAAATGGCTCAAGTATCTTTTGACTATGAATCAGTTTAAGCTTTCTGCGACGACGAAGAAGACGGACGACAGGACTCAAGGTTCAAGAAACGTTTCGGCTCTCAAAGTCGAGACGTCTCCTCCCAGAGTCAACGCGACTGCCCCAGTTGCTGGTGTTTCAGTCAGTAAGGCGAGTGTCACTAGCACTCCGAATCCCGCTGCACCCATGCAGACCCATCCCAGGAAAGCCACTCCTTTCAGAGAAGCTTCCTTCGATTCGGAATGGGGGAACGCGCCTTTCGACGAGAGCCCTTTCGTCTTCAAGACTCGGAGTCTATGAAAGTTTCCGCTTCAGACATAGTTTCTTAGCAAGCTGCATCATCAAGTGGGTGACATGGACACATAAGTATACGATGCCTGTAGGTAGGTAGAACGGCACATAGTCCATGGCTCAGTCATCACCATGTTTTCCAGTGTACTCATTTTTATCTTTCAATGTCATCGTTGTGCCACAGCGATGAGGGGGGATCAAGGCTCTAAACCAAGAGAGATAATGTATTCTTACCACGTCAGGCTCATCAAGCCGGCCTTCCGATCTCGTGATCGTTGAAAACCTCGGTGTCTTCCTGCTTCCATCCCTCACTAGGCTCGAACCAGTCCCATTCGAAACACTTGATGACAGTTGATGTCATCAGCTCGTCGATTCGGGCTGGCTCGAGTCTAATCCCTCACACTCGTCGACGCTCATTTCTATCGCGCGTTTTTTCAACGATTCAGTAGTATCCATGGAAGCAGGCCCCGGGAAACTCCCCTAGGACTCCAGCGATTTTGGCGGATTTGAGAGCCCAAAAATCGCGATTTTGGCGGCGAAAATCCGCGGATTTGAGGCGAAAATGGTCAAAAGCCCGGCGGATTTCGCGGATTTGAGAAGATCAGCAGGGGTTCACACCAAATTTTGGCACCATGCCATGCTCGAATTCCGCCAGATATTACTCTCGAGTTGCACGTAACGCACTGTTCGGCTGGCCTACGGACGTGAGTGAGCTTCGGAGAGGCACAGAGCGAAATTTCACCCGAAGAAGTCACGAAACGTGATTTGGAAGCGTGACATATGGGCACGTGGCGTGACTTGCTCGGCGATTTTTTGGCGAATTTGAGGCCCAAATCGTCCAAAAGTGCGCGGATTTGAGGGCGATATTCGAAGGTCGCGCCGCCGGAGTCCTAGTGGATAGTGAGTAGCACGGGTGTCCTGAGGGTATTTCGTTTGGGACCCCTACCCGTACCCTCCACTTACCCGGTCCCGCAGTGCGGGTGCGGGTTACCCGCCATAAAGGCCTCGGGTTGGGCTCAGAACGACGCACCAGTCCAACACATCCCACTATTCGCTCTTCGTGCCCGCCGCCGACCCCCCGAGCAATTGCGCGGGGGACAACGACGTGCACGATACGCATTGGGAGGGCCCCGGCTACTTGCAAGAGCAAGAACCGCGGCTCAACCAAGTGCATCAAGGTAGGGGTGGTGGTGAGGATATCGCGGTGGTGAGGCGATGGCGCACGAGGAGACGATGGACCGGAGGCAGGCGATGACAGGCTGCATAATGGAAGTGAGAAAAGAAAAGAAAAGTTGGAGGAAATACGCACATTTGAGGCTGGACGCGTCTACGACGCCTTCCAGCCCGTAATCCTACTTGTTACTGCGTAAATCAAGCAGATATTGGGCGCATTTAGCGCCGTCCACACTATCAAGTCATTGTTGAATTGGCGCCGTTGTAGAAACGAGCGCACACGTCCAGCCGCACCTAAGGACCGGAGGCAGGAGCCAGTCCGGCTGCTCCCGGCCCACACGCGCCCTCCAACAGCGTTGCAGCCTCGTCCTGAGGGCTTACGCGTCCCAGATCCTCATAGAAATGGTGTCGTCGCGAAGACGAACACCAGAATGCACCCCGGAACGTATCCAAGGGCGCAGAGGTCAGCACAGAGCCAAACCGTACAAAAAAAAAGAGAAGCAGAATAAAGAAAATAACTCAGACAAGCCCCAGAGAAAGTTCCGGGGCCGACGAGCACGACACGAAGGTCGTGCTCTGGTAGTAAGAGGGAAAGAACAGAGATCGGAGGAGATCGATCGTTATCCGGCAACTGCCGGGACGGTCGGCGATCTCGGCGATCTCAAAAATTCTTGGGCAACGTCGTTTTTGGGCGACGATGGGCTCGTTTCAGCTCAAATAGAATATAATAATTTACATAAAATCATATACTATTGATTATCTTATGCCGTGTGGTCCAACTGGACCACGGCACGGGTAACAAAGGGTGATGCGGGTCACCGCGGGTGCTCAGACTGAGACCCCTACCCGGACCCTGACCTACCCGCATCCGTGACCCGGACCGAGTCGCCTGACCCGGGCTATTCACTACTAGTGGAGTTTCCCGGGGCCTATGGAAGCGCACTGCTCTGAGGAACTCAGATAATCCAAGACCTCGTTCATTGGCCGACTTCTTTCTGTTATCAACTTCTTGGGCGTCGAAAACGATCTGTACTAGTACCTCAGGCTCCTCCCCGAAACCGATGATTCTACCATGTTCCTCCTCGCCGCCTTCTCTGTACGGAGCGGCGCTGCGGTTCTCATTGAAGTCGAGCACGAAGGTGCACATCACTTCTGTTTGGACGAGTTCTTACTTGTCATGAGGCATGATCCTTACTACAGCATCTCGAAGGTTGACAAGGACGCGAGATGTCTTTGAGAACATGGAACCGCGTGCGTAACTTACTCGGATAGCATCTAATTCGAGTCCGGCTGAATTGTATCTCTACAAGCTCAATTTAAGTTACTGTAGTGTTACGACCCCATGTTCATGGGGCGTTACGCGTTATGATCGTGAACTAACAAACTGTTAGTTCATTCAGGGTTCAATTACCATAAAAGGAGCGGCAGTGTCAGCCGCCGGAGCAGAAATTCCCTTTTTGGGTCTCCCGATGCGCAAATTTTGGAGTGTTACACGTTATGGGGCATGATTTAGTTCAGTTCACGACCCCGTGTTACACGTTACGTGAACATGGGGTCGTAACACTACAGTATTCGAGACGTACTACGTGTTGTCTCAGTAAACATGTAACCCGTAGGTACACTGTCGAGGTCCGGAAGGCCCGAAATAACACGATAAAGCAATATGATTGAGTCCAAATGGGACCTCGGGGACCCGTAGAGTGTAAGAACGGATAGAAACAAAGCCAGTAGTCGTAGTAAAAGAGTAAGGAAAGATCGCGTGTACGCGATCAACATAAGGTCCGTGCGCATATACCATATCGGGAACTCCCCGTTACACCCTCCCCCTCAAGACCAAATCAACGATGAAGGTCTTGACTCCAAGCACGGTACCTGACTCGACGGGCGACGATTCGACAGGCGCATTGCCTGACGCGCCTTCCGAATCGGAGGATATAGTTCCGGCGTCTGCCATCACCACACCTGTCCACCCTCGGTCTTCGCCTGTCGTGCCCTGTAGTTGGTTTCTTGACCCAAGCACGTTTTTCGACTTGGCGGACGACGGTTCGACGGGCGCATTTCCTGACGCACCTCCCGAACCGGAGGATGTAGCTCCGGTGTCTGCCATCACCACATCCCGTCCAACCTCTGTCTTTGCTTGTCGTGCATCGGCTGTCTACATGCTCTTGCACCACAGCACGCGTACTGGGGACCTTTTTACTCTGAGCCTACATGTGGTCATTTGAATTCGGCCACAGCGACACCTGGATGATGATATTCATCCTGATTTACGCGCTTGCGGACGTTTTGGAGGCGCTTTTGGCTTCGAACGCTTGGGCTTCGGTAAGTCCTCGCATTTGGTAACACCCTTCAATTTGAGGTACTCATCGAGCGCCTGCAGATCCTCGACATTCCCTAGCGGCTCGAACGTCTCGTCGCCCGACGTCCATCGGACTTGGAACCAGATCTTCGTCCGACGCCACTCGTGGTCCGCGATAGCCTCAACAAAGAACTCTGCATCAGGCGGCGCGCCGAAGTCATATGGTTCAGGCGCGCTACGATCCGGGAAAAGTAGTGCATCTGACTCCTCATATGGGCGGAGCAGGCTAACGTGGAACCTGTTGTGCAGGCGTCGTTTCACCAACGTCTCAGGCAGTTCCAGCGTATACGTCGAGGTCGCCGGGAATGCCTCTTCCACTGTATATGGCCCGATAAACTTAGGTAGTAGTTTTCGAGCTCTGCCTTTCGGAAAATTAATGTTCTGAGTCGACAGGTAAACTTTCGACCCAGGTCTGATTTCAGGCTCATCGCGACGCTTCTTGTTCGCTTTGTGAGTCTGGAACACGCGCGCCGCGATAATAGCCTCATGTGCATCATATAGATTCTGCATGGCCTGTACCCCGAACGTGCGAATTCCTGGCTGAATGTCAGGGAATTCGGCGACCTCTCGAATCATCGATGGGACATAGCCATACACCAATTCGAAAGGTGCGAATCCTGTTGTTTCATTGATACTCGCATTTAATGCAAACTCAACTAACGGAATCTTTACCAGCCAGTCCTTCTGATCAGCGCGAATCGCTGCTCGGAAAATCTGGGCAATGGAACGATTAGCGCGTTCTGTTATGCCATCCGTCTGTGGATGGAACGAGGTTGACATCAACAGCTTGGCGCCCAACAATCGATGAAGCTGCCGCCACCATGTCGACGTGAATTTGGAGTCGCGATCCGACACGATGGACTCTGGAAGGCCGTGCAGTCGCACAATCTCCCGCAAGTAGATCAATGACAGATCCGTCGCTGTGTTTGTGGTACGTACGGGTATTAGATGCACCTGTGATGTTAATCGACAGATGATCACCCATAGGTAATTATATCCTTGCACCTCCGGGAATGGACCAATAAAGTCCATCGCTATGGAACGCCATTTTCCCGTTGGGACGGGGAGTGGGTGTAGCTTTCCCGCTGGTGCGCGATAATTCCCCTTTACTGTATGGCATGTCTGACATGTCTTACAGAACTTGTCAGCCATTGCCGAGATCTTCGGCCACCAATACCAGCGTCTAACATAATCGGAGGTGCGTTGAGCTCCGAAATGTCCTACGGTTTGGTGCGCTGTCTCTAATATTGCTCCTCGTAGTGAGCGTTGACCTGCAGGCGACTTCGGAATACACAAGACACGTTCGCCGCCTAGGTTATTCGTGAAAATCAGACCCTCAGTCACTGAAAACCGTGGGTGATCATCAGGCTTCTTAACGATTTTACTGAATAATGGATCTTCAGAGTACCATCGCCGAATATCAGCAAGGAACTCATCATCCGTTTCCAGTGTCATTGGCATCACCTTATCCTTAGCCCGTGATTCGAACACAGTCGGGTTATCAGTCGGCAATTCGTGCGGTACTTCCGGTTCAGGTTCCCGCGCTGCCTCCATCTCCGCTGCTTCAACGTCACGCGGCTCAAGGCGCTCCGCAAGTTTTCGCGCCTCAGTCTGTCGACGAGTCTGCATGGCCCGCAGATGCTCGTGGACTTCCTGCAGTCGACCACTCGGTAAATCTTCGCCGAGTCTATCTAGACGAATATCTGCATTGGCATAGTCTTCGGGAGGCTGTACTTCATCAGGTTCGTCTGTTTCGTAGTATCGCGAGAGCGCGTCAGCAACCTTATTGTTGACGCCTTTCACATAGTTGATGTCGAAGTCAAAACGCGCCAAGTATTCCATCCAACGCATCTGCCGACTTGACAGCCGACGCTGCGTCTTGAAGAACTCAAGCGCCTTATGGTCAGTTACGACGTGGATACGATAACCTATTAGCTTATCTTCCCACTTCAGGAGTGCCTCAAGAATAGCGAGCGTCTCCTGCTCGAACACGGCATAATGCTTCTGCGAGTTCGAGAACTTCCTTGACATAAACCCCGCTGGCCGACATGTCTGCCAAGTAGGTCCTTGTCCATACATCCCACCCACACCTCGAATTGACGCGTCACAGATTACCCATATAGGCTCATCTAGGTCTGGTCGAATTGGGCGTAGTATGGGAGTCGAGCAACACAACTGTTTGATACGTTCAAAACACATATCGTGTATAGGCCGCCAATAGAACGGCTGATGGTTCATAGCCATTTCTGACAACGGCGTCGTGTATGCAGTGATATCCGGCAAGAAGTGTCCCAAGTATGTGACCATACCAAGAAACTTCTGCACGTCGTTATAATTCCGCGGTAAGCGCCAGTTGCGAATCTTCGCCAGCTTGTCCGTGTCTGCGTGAAGGCCACGATCATCAATCATGTGCCCTAAGCAGTCTACTTCAGCCGCGTATAGATCTAACTTCTCTGCTTTTAGGTAGAATTCGTGCTCCCGAAGGCGCGCGAATATGAGACCTAAGTGTTTCTCGTGTTCAGCTACTGAATCACTGAATACGAAGATATCGTCTAGGTAAACGTGCATGAATATTCCGATATAATCCTGGAACATCGTGTACATCAGCCTCTGAAACGTGGAAGGTGCGTTGCAGTCGCCCTGCTGCATCACGTTGCTCACGAACGTCCCGAATACAGTTGCAAAGACTGACTTCCAGACATCGCCAGGAATCGTCCGCACCTGCTCGTAGGCATTCGACAAATCAATCTTGCTACGTACGCGCTTGCGCGCTACGTCCAGACGAATATGATCCTGGTCCGGGAATGGTGTCACATCCTTGTATGTGTTCTCATTCCGTTTCCGACAATCAATCGTTGTTCGCAAGCTGCCGTCTTTCTTTGGAACACAAAGCATCGGCGCAGCCTGTGTAGCAGTCTGACGTTCCCACCATCCCGACCGCTGATACTGGTTGATCTTCTCAAGCAGTTGTGGCTTCATCGAGTCGGGGCATTTGGGCGCGTAGTACTGGTACTTCTTTGTCTCGTCGATTAGAGGAATCGTGTGATTCACCTCTCTCAACGGCGGCAATTTCTCTGGAGGACCGGCAAGTATATCTGCGCAGCACTCCATCCATTGCTGACGCAACCTAGGAATATCATCTTCAGTCAACTCCTGGCCACTGTCTTTTCTCGTTCGCATCTGGAACAGCCCCGCCGTTGCTTGAAGGGACTCCTCCAAGCTCAGACAAGGTATATCATCAATGGATTCCGCCTGAGGGTGTTTCGCTGTTTCGTCACCAACATGCACATCAGCACGTGAGTAACGAGGCAGTTCCAGCTCACGCAGCAGCTCATCAATCTCGTTCAAATAGATTTTCGTTTGCGGATCGGTGATGTCCATCGCCATCGCCCGACTCGCAATATCCTCAATATCCTCAATCGTTATCCCATCCTCAGGACCCAGCAAACCGGCAAGTGTCGACTGAGACCCGCAGATGCAGATTCGTTCGATTTACCCTTCTTGGCTTCCTCGACGTGCATCCAAAGCGGAGTCGTGCGAACTTCTCGACCTTGGTTGAATACCCGAGGCGGGGACTGTCAATCCCTTGGCTTCTTCTTCAGGTGAGCGTAACGCTCCCCTCAGCAGAAGCCCTGGCCTTGCCCTTGATATCTGACTTCACGTCTTCTCGAGGAATAGACCGGCTGGGCCTTGGCTTTGTCGGGACGACTAGACCCTCCAGCTTCTTCTTCGGTTGGACGTTTGCTGAATATCGTCGGGCAATCTCATGCAGCTCTTCCTTTTCTAGAGCAAGGCACGAGTGTCTACCGGGTGCACCCGACACCCGTCCGGCAAATACTCGCCTCCGAAAACCCGGACTTGCCACCTGGCAGCACACCCGGTACCCGCAAGTACTTGACCCGCAGGTCAAGTACTTGGCAAGTACTTGCCTTCCAGGTGTGCAAGTACTTGCACGAGTACATACCTATTATTTGTATTTTTCGTGCACGCCGACAACCCCGGCAATTGCACGGGGCCATCGATCGAGCACGATATACAGAGCCGAGCCCACCCTGTCGTATATAACGACAGGGAAGGGACAAGGCATGAGTACGTGGTGAGATGAAAAGAAGGGTGTCGAGGAGATGGTGATCGTGAGGAGATAGTGGTAGTGAGGAGGTGTTGGGCGCGAGGTAGGTGAGGATAAACTGGGTGACGGAAATGAGGATGATCAGAAAATATGTAGTATAGACGCACCTTTGGGGCTGAATGCGTCCGCGACGCCGTTCAGCCCTAGCAATCCTAGCAAAACGCCTAGTCACGCCAAGATGAGCAGTCCGTGGCGAGGCGGAGGCCAACCCACTTGCTCAAAGCCGACCAAGGTCGTGCAAAAGCGTTGCTGCCTCGTCGTGAGGCTTACGCGTCGCATAGAAGAGGAGCCGTCCATCCGCAGCGATGCGCGCCACTCCCAGTTGTGCTGGGTGTCGTTGTCGTCCAGGACGTCGTCGGTTATGCACGCGCTTACGCAGCAGTATTGCAGCCTCATCCTGAGGGCTTACGCGATCCAGTCGTGGTCGAAACGGCGCCGTCACGAAGACGAGCGCCAAATGCGCCCCGGAACGTATCCGAGGGCACAGCGGCTGGCGGGAAGCCAAACCGCATCGGGAGAGCGAAAGAGCATACAGAATGAAGATAGAACAGGCCCAGAAGAAGTTCTGGGGCCGACGAACACGACATCGTCGTCGTGCTGTGGTGGGAGGAAGCAAGAGCTGAGATCGGAGCGGATCGATCGTTATCCGGCAAGTGCCGGGACGCTCGGCCAGCTCGGCGATCACGGATATTCGTCCGCAACGTCGTTTCTGAGCGACATTGAGGTCGTTTGACCTCAAATAAATTCTAATAAATCATCTATAATATATATCTACCTATGTGCAAGTACTAGGCAAGTACTTGCCACAAATACTTGCCACGCCGAACTCATACTTGTCACCTGTAGCACCACCCGTGGAAACAAGTACTTGCCATCCGGGTGCCGGGTGCGGCACCACCCGGTGATGCCAATACTTGTAAGTACTTGCAAGTACTTACCACTCGTGCCTTGCTCTATCCTTTTCTAGTAGAGTAGGCATGGGCTGGCCCTTCACACGGACTACATCATACTCGAAGTCCAATGAAATCTTGTGTCGCCTCATAAACGATGTTCCGACAACAATATCGTAACGATCAACATTCGCGATATCAAAGTATTCGCGTCCAGAGACCGCCATCCTATCACTGTCGTATGAGAAGGGTGCGAACGCTCCATATATAATTTGCGATCGGCTTCCTTTAGTACCAGCTGAATTGTAACGGGCTCATCGAGCTCAAACAACTCTGGCTGGACTAGGTGAGCGAAATCATGGCTCATAAGCTCAGTTGTGCATCCACTATCACAGAGCGTGAACGCCTTGTGTCCGTTAACCTCAAGAAACACTGCTAAGCACCGCTTCTCTTGGTTTGTACGACGAGGACGTTTTAGCGAGCGAGGCACCTGTGAACGCATAGGGTCTAACGTTGGAACGTAACCCCGCTTTCCATCAGTGTCTCTCGTCTCGTCAATCTGCATAGTTCGTAGGAACTCTCCGTAATCCAAAACATATTCGTTCTCCGATTCAGCAACGCTCTCGCAATCACTGTCTGAGTACGACTCCTCCGTCTCGCGCACACTGTAGGCGCGCACGTCCTCCCAGTCACCGGCCCACATCATCCCAACTCGTGGCTGGTCTGATGTGCCGGCATCCGCAGGATCCTCTTGATTCGTGTTTACCACATCATCATCTGCCGCATCCTCATCGAATTGGGATCCACCCCAAGGATCGGCTTCCTCTGGATCATCCCACTCTTGAGGCTCATCCTCGTCATCATCGTCAGCCATGATGCGATACATTTTTTCTGTAGGAAGATCCTTATTCAGCCCATATAATGGGCAAACAGTATCCTTCGCGAAATGACCTTCCCGTCCACATGCATAGCATGTTTTCGAGGTTGACCCCCGCACCACACGATTCCCACTGTGCTGGGTTGTCTGATTCTGTCTGCCACCGCGATATGGCGCACTGCGGCCTGACTTCTCATTATTCTGCTTAGGAGCAGCGGGTGCAGGCGGCCGCGCGTCACACTGTGGCACCCTCTCACGAGGCGTAGGTGCTGGAACGATGTCGCGTACCTTCGTTGTTGGCAGCGCATGTCGTTCCTGAGCTATAATCCGAGCACGAGGGTGTACTCCTGATAGAGCATCCTTACGCTCAGACTTGAGGCTCTGTTCTAATGCTATTGCCCTCTGCATAATCACGTTTAGAGATGTCGTGCGCTCAGGCGTAATGCCCTCAAGCTTCATCTGGCGGCGAATATACTGCGGCAACGCATTATACAGAATTGAATGGAATCGATAAATGTCTGGCGGCGATGGCATCAAGCTCGCCAGACTTATCATATAGTGGAATAATGCACGTACACCACCACCGACCATATATTGGACTGAATCAAATCGCAACGCCGTCATGCGCAGCGAGTCGTCATCCACGAACTGTACAAATAAACCATGGAGCACCTCAATAAAGGACACGCTCCGGTTCATTGCAGCCTTGTATGTATTGGTGGCCCGTCGGTAGTGCTCTAGAGCACCACCAGACAGACCTTGGGCTAACAATGTAATACGTGTTAGATCAGCTTCAGATGGTGCACCATTCTCCACCCGAACTGGGGGTCCATGTGCACCCGTCTGATCCAGCCAGCGTATCATATCGCGAGCCCATCTGTCGAACACCACAATATCATTTGTGGCACCCGTGAACTTTGGCGCCGAATCAACGTTGCGCGCAATTATCTTCGCAAGGTCACGTTCGCTCTCGTTCAATATACGATAGAGGCGCGCCATAACCATGTCCTCAATTTCAAAGAAGATCGAGTCCAACACTGACACTCCAGCCTCACGTGTTGGAGGTCGATATATAAACTCGTCTATTGTATCCGGCTTGATCTCGTTCCATACGGATGTTGAACGACGAAGACGTCTGGCATAGTCGACTGGCGGGTGGTCGACGCCACCATCACTCCCATCACTTGGACCATCATCTCCGTCATCGCCATCACCATCACCACCTGCTCTACGAGGCGGCAAGTCACCTCCAGGAACAGGCGCTTCACGGCCTGGATTACCTGGTCCTCGTCCAGGACCGACACCATCACCATTATTGCCATCACCATCGCTATCAGAGCCACTCGGATCGGGATCTGACTGATGTGGTGGCGTAGGCAGAGCACGCACTGGTACAGTCTGTACAGGCGCTGCTTTGTGCCGGGTTATTGTGGGTGAGCGCTGAACCCGAGTGTTTACTCGTCTCGAACTCCCCACAGGTATGGCCGGATCCGTCCTTTGTGGTCGACGTCCCGGCGCCTTCTCCGACGTGTTCTTCTTCCTGGGCGAGACAGTCTCCTGGCTCGCCCGTACGTGGCCACTTGTGCGACGCGGCCCCTGTACGACGACAGGCGTCTCTTCCACAATACTTGTGCGACGCGGCCTCTGCACTATGGCAGGTGTCTCATCCACAACACTTGTGCGACGCGGCTTCTGCACTATGGCAGGTGTCTCCTCCAGAATACGCGCCATTCGTACCTGAACTGGCTCCGGCTCTTCAGTCTTGATCTCCTTCAATACCGGGATCTCAACATCGTCCTCGACCAGCACGCCGCGTCGTCCGAACACATCACGTTGTCCGAACACGTCAGACAGTGTCACCAGTGGCTTCTCTGGTAGCAGTGTTTGCGCCTCAGTGTGCGCCTCATCCACTCTCAGATTGTCAGACTGCGGAACGTCGCTGTACTTTGCACGCATCGCTGCCGCTGCCTTCTTTCTCTCTCTCTTCATGCGCTCCCAAATGGTCTCAGACTCCTTCTGAGCCTGTACCACTGGGGTCGCAGGTGCAACATCCACAGTGGCCTCAGCCTTCTCTGTGACCTGTATCTCTGGGACTACCGCTGCAACTGAGGCAGCAGCCGCTTGTCCAGGCACATCCGTGCCCAGCCATTCTTCAAGCTCCCAAGTAGGCGTTGGAAACCTCTCAAGGAATGGCGCACATCTAGCATCATCCAAGTTGGGAATGTCCACTTGGATTGCAGGCTTAGCTGGAATATGGGCTATTGTACGACCATCCATTACTTGCAGTACAACGTCCTGTTTCGGTACATTGGTTGTATTGTACGTAAACATCTGTCCGTCATATATCATCTGTAGTACTCCCCGTTCAAACACGTCCTGACGCCACGCCTTCACCAACTCAGAAGAGCGTGCCGTCCGACCCGAAGACCGTGAAGTAGTCGACATCGACGACGCCGGGCGAATTATCCCCGCCGGCTGTTCTGTCCTCGATCGTTCCATAGCCCTGACGCGGCGCACGTACTGGGAGTCAGTTTCCTCCTCCTGTTGAGGAAGAGCGAGACTCTGTTGAACTGCGTCCATCGTCTGGTCAAATGGGTTAGTCAAATCACCTCGTGCAGCGTGGCTGCGAAATGATTCAACGTACATTTCCACGCGGGCATTAACCTGCGGTGGCAACTCGAGCACTCGACGCCCTCCCTCACGCACGTTGGCCTCAAAATTGGTAACGTTCGCAGGTGCATCTTTTGCTCCATCAGATACGACGGCCCGGGGACTAACACTTGCTCTCGCTCGTGTCGCCCCCGGATCCTCCGACTGTCGAGTCGACGTGTTTACAGCGTCAAACCGACTATCGGGTAAAAGGCGGTAGTCGCCTCGAACCTGCCGCATAGGTGTGACCCTACGCGACGGACTCAAGACAGCATGGGTTGGTGTAGGCGGCAGCCCCGACTGGGACCGCGCCGGCTCGGTTGACGTGATGGGGGGCTGGAATGCCTGAATGCCTCCAGCGTCATCGATGTCGTCCAAGCTCATAGGTAGCGGGACATCCTCAGCTGCCTGAGGCTGTCGTCGCCGAGTCTGCTGCGGCAGGTCGTCCTTCGTGAATGCCGGGAGTTCCTGCCGCAAGCGTGCCGACTGTCGCGACACATGGGAGGGTGCCGACTGTTTCGACGCCCGTGAGATTTCGCTCATCGTCGTAGCCTAGAGCGTAGACGAAAGCGAGAGGAATGGGGGAGCGCTGGCGTCCTTTGACAACCAACGTAGAGAATGGGCAACGGCGACTGACTCGCCGACGTCCGTGGGGGGGGCTAAAAAAAAATTTTTCAGCAGTAACAAAAGGTGTCTAACACACCGAGTAAGTATATGAGGCCTTTTGCCTCAAATCCGGAGACTCGACCTGTTGTCGAAGCCGTTTGCGCTCCCTGTTGGACGCAAGTCGTTGCGTGTTAAAAAAAGTGTAACCCGTAGGTACACTGTTGAGGTCCGGAAGGCCCGAAATAACACGATAAAGCAATATGATTGAGTCCAAATGGGACCTCGGGGACCCGTAGAGTGTAAGAACGGATAGAAACAAAGCCAGTAGTCGTAGTAAAAGAGTAAGGAAAGATCGCGTGTATGCGATCAACATAAGGTCCGTGCGCATATACCATATCGGGAACTCCCCGTTACAAAACAGTCAGGTGACGTCCATATATGGAGATCATTCCCCGCCCGTCAAACAGCTGTGACTCACTCTCATGGTCCGTGCGCACTGCGCCACTATATAAAGACCTCCCTTTCCGCTGTCCGATTCCTTGCCACTCGCTCTGGCTTAGATCAAGTGTAGTATCTGTTCTTAATAGCTTAACCGCTATTACGGAGGCATAGCCTCCAGTATCTGGTTATCTTATTTTTGCCTTCCCTATCCCTTGTGCTCTGCTTGCAACACAAGGTTACGATGACCTTGCCACTGCACTACTGGCTTGTGTTGTTGGGGGATCCCTTTCACTTTCTTTGTGCGTGTCCAGTCGGGTGCTTCTATTTGGCGGTGCTCGGGATGCGGCAAATGTTGTGTGGCGTTATTTTACTAGCAGGGTCGTGATCATTTAGAGACCTCAACGAGTAATACTCGGATCAGACCCGCGATCCGCGAGCCGAGTACTCGAGGCTGAAAGAGCCTACTCGTGATCCGCAAACGACTCGACCCGCGTTGACTCGCGAGTCAAACGAGTCGAGTACTCGCGAGGTTGGCGGGTACTCGCACGCGATCCGGGTCGTCGACGGATCTCGCGGATCAGCCCCCTCAAACACACCCAAAGTTCATTCATGCCTGGTGAGCATCCCCGGGCAATGGCACGGGGACACTCAGCCGTGCATGAGTACGGACTGAGGGTGGTAGTGGTGGGGGTGATGGGGTGATAGAGGGAGTGATGGTGGTGCAGTGGTGGTATGGTGGTGGTGGTGAGATGGTGGGATGGCAGTTGATGAAGAAAAAGGAAAAGAAACTCACCCAACATTGTTCTTGACTCGACTCGCCATCCCGCCGCCACCACCATCGCCGCGTCATCTTGTCGTTGGTGTTGTCAACGACGCGTCCACGACAAACACGTCGTTGATCTCCTCGTCCGCTCATCCGCGTCGTCCAGCGTCGTCGTAATGATGGCGTCCAGTGTCCGTCGTCCAGTCGTCGTTGTCGTGTATCCTCTGCTGCTGCTGTCTTTGCGACAGCAGCAGCGGGCCCGGCACAAAGCCAAGACCCAAATCCACCACCCGGCATGCAGCCATGGTGGAAGAAAACACCCCAAAGGCCGCCTGACAGTCGTCAGAGCGGCAGAGGCGACAATCGTCGCACTCTGGGTGCTGGTAGTGGTGGTCAGGAGCGAAGAAAACGACCTGATCGCACGCTTACGCGGCCTGTCGGCATTTGCCGGATCGTGAGAATTCGCGAGAAATTCACGCGAACGACTCATTTGGGCCACGCAAGGGCCCGTTTAACTTACAAAAAATTTGTAAATTTACCTTAAATATATATCTACATAATTGCAAGTCAGACCGAGTACTCGCGGCAAGTACTCGTGCCTCCAAGGCCGTACTCGCGACCCGTATGTGATCCGACTCGTTATCGATCCGCGGATCAAACGAGTCGGATCACCGAGACCCCCGACCGGATCAAGTACTCGAGTTTCCTTGTGATCCGGAAACTCGTTGAGGTCTCTATGATCATTCCAGGCCCCAGTAATTTGTGGATCAGAAGACTGCTTATCATAGACGATAATACTGTTCTCCTGTTTAAAGCAGGACTTCTCAGAAACACTGTACAATCTTTGTATACCTTCACAAAGATTGTACACGTCCTTCAACAAGGTCTCTCTTTCCCCTCTTCTCCGTCGTTTGCTCCGAACAACACGTCCAACATCTATACGAACTGCCACGTCTGTCACGGGTGGCATTCCGGTGGAAAGTGTTGGAAAACACGCGACGCGGCGGGTGTCGATGCGCGCGCTAGTCAGCGGAACGGGCACGCTTGCTGAGCACACAGTGCATTGGCTCTAAAGCAAACGAGTGAAGAATACATCCTGAAGTACCTACTTAAATACGAGAACATACAGCTAAGAATAGTACATAGGATGAGTAAGCCAAGGAGGTGGCGCGTAGATCCTATGGAGAAGACACGTCGCGACCATATGGACGTGTGAGCATGCTCGAGCACACGAGCACTTCAATATATTCCAACAGAAAGTTTTAAAACTTTCCGGACTGGAAAGTTTAATGGAAAGTCGCACCTTGAACACATTGCGGACCGGTCTAGGCCATTGACTTATGGAGAGGACTAAGCCCATGCCTTGTGCACTTATCTACAATTCATGTACTTACTACTTACCACAACTCATTTACATCGACTACAGAGAAAGCGCTCCAGGCAACAAATGGAAGTCCGTTGAACCGAAGATGCTAATCGCCGGTACGAAGCCAAGCGACAGCTTACGGGCGAAATGCACTTCCAGACAAAGGCAAGATGGTGAAGAAGACGGGAGGACAACGTCGGACCGACTAATCAACAGAGGTTCTATATGGAGGACAATGGCGTTTGGAACAAGTAGCGAGGAAATGAGAGCGCACGGAGCAACGTACAGTACGTTAGAGTTGGAGTGCAGATAATGTTAGTACTAGCGGATGGCAACAAGTCCATCAATCAAGTCTATGGAGGTGTAGCTGTGTAGCAGCACATTGTCGTAGGAGGAAAAGGCAAGACAAAGTTTAAACTACTCCTTGCCCTATTGGTCGCTTACTCGATTGCCTCAGATACACGTCTTGCGCCGCCGTGCGGGTCGTGCCAAGGCTTGCGGATCGTAAGTAATTGGTTGTTATCTAGAAGACTATGACTTACCAAACTATTCTCCGTATACAGAAACGGGACGTCTGCGACCTCGTCATGGATACCTGTTGCCACTGAGGCCGCTGAGTCCCATCATGATCTCGGGGGCTTGACAGCGCAAGGCACCATCTGAAAGAACATGAACACTCGTTATGTGCTGGAGCAAACAGATACGTACGAGGCGGGGGTGTTCCACTAAGTCTGACCACTTCAGACTTCGTTTCGCTTTGATCGAAGTCGGTAATGACACAGCGAAACTCATCATCAACAAGCGCATTTGAAGCCTACATGGTTTTTTGAGAACATGAAGAGATGTGAATGAACAACAATACCTTGAGATCACCATGCAGAACGCCCTTGCTGCGAAGGTACTGCATGCCTTTGGCGATCTCATACATGAACTTGAGGAGATCTAGGCCTTTGGTATGCGCTTCCGCTCCCATTGCCAAATTCCAAACGTTACGGACGAAGAGGTTTTGGGGTGTCGTCTCTGCGAGTACCCTGACGGATGTCGTTGAAAGTAGGAAGAATGTCTGAGTCGTCAGGTCGGCCAGGAATACTAATAGTGATACTGGAAGACGAAGACTGGGGTACAGTGAAGTCTAGTGTATGAAGTGCCTTGGACGCCGTCGGAGGGAGCGATGCATAGTAGGCGGGTGGGGACGGAGACTGAAGCGATATGTGTGAGCTCGGCGGGGGAAGACCTTGCTGGATACGAGGAGTAAGTGATCCCGGACGATCACTTTGGCGTATACCTGATAATCCTAACGTGTTATTGTCCAATTGCGTCGAGATGCTTGCAGAAAGAAGCGGCCTTGGCGACGCGCTAAAAGGCGTTTGACTTTGGCGTTACGCGTCGATAGAGGATACACACCTTTTTACAGTCCCATCCTTCTAGCTGATCGGCGGATCGTATGCTTCTTGGTCGTGTCCCGCCAGGGGCACATACGAGACTCGCTGCTTCACCAGTGCTCTCGACGACTAGGGCGATGCTCACGTTTCGCACTGCCGGAGAAAAGGTGAAGCGAGCCATTGAGGTGACGGTCGTGCAGATGGACGTCGGTGGTGGCAGTGCATCGTTTACTGTACTATTACTACCATAAGTTCACGTCACAGGTCACGAGGCCTCATGATGCGAACCTAATTGTAGTTGGTCACTAGATCACAAGACTCTGTGAACATATCTAAAATCGGTCACAAATCTGACTAGATCTAAATTTTGCTTCTTTAGCCCAATTTTAGTAGTTTTTTTCTTCTATTTTACTCTATTTATGATAAAAATTGTCTATTTCTGCTTATCTTTATAAGTAAAATTAAGCTAAAAAAGCAAAAAGTTAAAAATCTCAATGAACATAATTTTTTTAGGTTACACACTTTTGGCCAGTATGAACATGCTACTTAACATGTTCATGAGGTCACAGGTCACAACCCATGAACCTATGGTAGTAATAGTACAGTATTTAGATTTAATTTCACGTCTTACTGTTGGAAATCAAATAAGGTACTATTTAAATCGAATATTAATCTCCCCGATGAGGAAACTCTACGCTATTGGGACCGACGAGGCTGAAACACTTTCCACGAAACTTTCCAGTCCGGAAAGTTTTTAAAACTTTCCACCGGAATGCCACCCGTGTGTGCGCCACGCCAGTAGACGCGCCCGATGTGAGGTTAGCAATGTCTGTCTACGCAGGCGAGGAAGGCAGGGATTCGGGAGGCGGGTTTGTATGTTTCACGCTACTTCCTAGAAAGGAGACAGTTTACAAAAGGTCAACGTTAATCTTCGGCATTCGCGCCGACACGAACAAAAGTGACGTAACCGCTTTGTACTCCCGATGTCCCGTGATCGACAATGGGGTATGCAAACAAGACCAACGTTTCATTCTTGGCCACCGACACTCTCAAAGTCTATGTTATTTCCGACATATCTCAATACTTGACCGCCACCTTTCCCTAATACAATGGTGCGTTTTACTTGACTCTTCTGTTCAAATTTGTTGACTGTCTTTCAGGAAAACTATGGGCGAAACCGGGATTCTATAGCAGACATACAAGAAAACCTTGAAACCGTATTCAGCGAACACCCGTCGGTGACCCGCAATGCGGATGGCGACGACTGCGTGCCCGTCGAGGTACTCCCCGAGATATTTCGCGCTT
>JADNRX010000818.1:0-21336 GCA_015501595.1 Hymenopellis radicata
GGAAGGCCAATGCTAATGGCTGTGTCTTGTAGAAACTCCGTGATGATCCTGCTGCGAGGGTTTGCTTATTCCTAGTAAGCTATTCAAGCGTTCAATGTTCTCTGAAGGGTTATTAAGCGATGGTGTAGTGCAACGAATAACGCAGTATCCTTTGTTGATCAAGCAGGTACGTCGTGTCTTTTCCACACACGCTCTGCTTCAAATGACCCGACATTTAGATGGTCCATTACACTGATCCCGGACCCGAACGCGATGCGGTTATGAACTCTGTTGAAGTCGCGGAGAGGATACTCGACTATATCAACGAGACTATCCGCGAGCAGGAAGGATGGGAGATCCTGCGTACGATATCGCAGCATTTGTGGATTGGGCGGGGACGCCTGGATCTGACGGCGCCTCCGCGGAATATGGGTCAGCCGAAGCTGTTGGAGGACGGGATGTTGTGCAAGGCGAAGAGCGGGGGGGCGGCTGCATGCGTTTTTGTGCAGTGATATTCTGGTGTTGACGCGAAGAATTTGTACAGGATGGTGAGTGGGCTTGTGTGTGTGTTTATACTGGTGGGTGTTAATTGTGGCTCGCTTGCGGAGGCGCAATTGAAGGAAAATCATGGTGAGCCTTGTTGATTTGGACGCCTTGTTTTGAGTACTGATCATGCGTACGTTAAGACGACGTTGGGTTCTAATACCCACGCGGTGGGGAGGCTGTTTCCTAAAAGTGTCTTCTGTCCGGGATTGTCAACGTACGTCTGCTCTCTCTCTCCGTCGCTGAGGGCGCTACCTAATCGATGAACAGTGTGGTTGCAAGCTATTGACAGTGCTAGTCGTAGGTGTCGATGAAAAAGGATCAACGTTCGGCGGTGTTGGACCTTGACGATGGGCACCATCGGAGAAAACTACGTGCTCAGTCGGCCTGGGGCAGTGGGGGTACCAGTGAAGCGACATATTGGTATGTCATCAAGACACTAGAAGCAAGCTTCATTCTAACCAACCGTCTAGAGATCGAGCTGCCTCAAGATGCGGTGGCGACTATATGTCTATGTATGTCCGAATTCAATCATATGTGCAGTCTGCTCAGATTGTCTAGACTCGCCCTCAACCCTCCTCGCGACGTTCAACGTGTCCTGTCATATTTTCATCTCACTCAGGACCAAGAGGTGTGTTTCTCCATTCTCAAGAAGGCCTGTAGGTTTTAATTGTGCTTAGATTACACTGGCGTCTCCTAGTCCCACTACCCTTCGTACCGGATGTCCAATATCGGTATATGTGTTACTCAGCGGTTACGTCGAGCTCTTCCAGTTAGCAAGTCAAGGCAATGTTTCAGCTTTGGCAAAGCATGCGACTACCCATCCCACTACGCTCAGCTCAGTCGTCGGGACAACTATTTCGTTGCTCTGCGCCGCGTCAAAGCAGCTGAAGAGGAATACCTTGCCGCTGAGGCCATCGACCAGCAGGAGCGCCAAATATGTCATCGTCTAGAGGAACTTCAATTCCAGAGGCAGAAAGCCTCCCATCTCCATTATTCTTCCTACGGTGCCCCAGATCATCTATCCCTCCTACGCTTGCACCTTAAGGTGGAAGCTTGCTTGTAAACAAGCAGAGGCCGAGCTTTTTCGCCGAAGGAAACCTCAAGAAGAGACGGCCTTCGCAGTTCTTCAACTCGACCAGGAGCGTCGTGAGCGTGCTCAGCTGGAACTTCTTCTGGAGCAACGACACGGTGAGTTTGGTTTTCCTTCGCTCATCTTCCAGCAAGCAACTGACGTCTGTCATTCGCCAGAATCATACTTCAACGGGCAAGGTACCAGGCACGACCTTCCCGTCATATCCGTCCTGCTGTCGCATACCCTCGACGACATGCTCCAAGGTCTGCTACACTCACCTCGATTTCACCCCTTCACACTCTCCCGCCTCTTCGGATACTGAGCGATCGCTTATTATGAGGCTGGCGTACACCGCACGCAACGCCCCGGTTCGATTCCATGAGCAGTCCCTCAGTGGGCTACCGTCGCATTTGGATTCTGTTGAGAGTTTTAGAGATGACGGTTTGAGAACGAATGGGGAGGTTGTGGGTCTTGTTGAAGGTACTTTGGAAGACTTGGAAGTTGGAGGGGCATCTACCCAGAGCTCAGGAGCGGAGACCGCACTGCTCGGCTCGAAGTCTACACTCGTAGGGAGGGAGAGGCAGGTGTAGACGAACACCTGTGAGTTGTCGATGTATTCTTTGCGTGAAATGACGGACGCTGATGCACGGGTAGAATATATATTATACCTGAGGACTCTGCGGAAATGCGAGCGAGCGATGGCGGCAATGGCCGGCTCGCTCGCCGAGCATCCTGGAAGCTTTACTCAGAAGTGATGGGTTAGCCACTGAGCTTGGAACAGGTTATAGCTCTATAGACCAAATCTCTGCAGTCCTCATTCCTCTTCTGCTGCTTTGCCTAATACTTTTGTCCTGTTTCTCGTCTGCTATCTCCCAAGTGTGTACCCCATGCATGTTTAATTCCGCATTGTCTGCGTACATGAATGTTGACTTCTGGTATTGTATGTTCCACTGAGTGCGAACGGTTCAACAGTACTGGAGATGACATTCAGAATCCTGATAGACTAAGTGGAAACAATGCGAGCGGGGGCCGCGAGCTTTGTTGTAGCTAAGGAAGGAAGGAAGGAAGGTTTATTCTCGGAAAAGGTCCTAGAAGAACTACCGAGTTGTAGGAACTAGATAACGTGGCTAAGGTATATTCCTATTAGAAACAAACACCAAGGGAAATGATGCGCAGATTCACAGGCCTTCGGCGTCGAAATAGTGCCTGTGGAGACTGTCAAGATATTGCCACCAATGATACCACCCATTCTAAGCCTCACCTACCTCATGGCAAAACCATATGCAAGGATATGCCCCCAAAGGGCCCCTAGTAGGAGAAAAGAAAGGTCTGGCCGGCCCGACGTGAGCCGCATGCAATCGATGACAAACAGTGCTAGCTTGAGCCACCACGCCACGATGTACTTGCCCAAGGTTCGCCGAGTATTGCCTCTGTACTCGGCCGGATTTACTAGAGACAATCGGGGTGAAGTAATCTTTCAGCTCGGCGGGTATGCCCGTTGAAAGACTGGAATACACGCTACCCGCTTCAAAGGGAACGAAGCCGGGAAGGGCTTTGTGGCGGCGCCCTGAAGACCCCACTGAAACAAGGTACCTTTGACAAGGACTGCTTGACGTTTTCGCTCGTACATATATAAGGTCAATACACCTGGCTTCGCCCCTTAAACATCCAGAATTTGGGAGACCGACCTACATGATGCTAGAACACGACTAACTCAGACTTATGTTATCTTGCTGCGTTACATTGAGGCTCTCAAGTTGGAATAGGATCGAGAACACGCAAGAGATCGGCGAAAACCGTTCATTGGCAAGAGGAGCTAAGACATATCACTACACTGAGAGCATAACAATGTTAAGAAAGCTATGTAAACGAACATATTAGTCAATTCCCAACCAAACCTTGAATCAACACACTGCGTTTGGAGCACGACACAAGGGACTTGCCCTCCGACGCTTCTTATCGGCATCACCAAGACTCGTACCCTGCATGCCGATACCATGATCCCAACATCCTGCCTACTACCGTCTCCTCAAGAAATGACCCCACTGAGGACATCCCGCACGGCCCCCCACCCTCTCTCCAAGACAACCCGTCGTCTTCTCAAGATGTATCCCCCACCCTACGTCCCCACACCAACTTCCACCGTCTCCTCTCGTCTAGATGCCCCTCGGGAGCACCTCTTTACCCCTGCATATCCGATTTGCACACTCACCAGCTCATCCAAGCCACCAAGTTTGTGTACGGTCAGAGGATGAACTTTGCATGCGCGCCTTTGGCTTTACCTCACGTTGTACAAATGAGAGTTTCTTGCTCCCCGAGAGGAATGCGGGACCACTCCATCGGCGGGGAAGCTGGCCGTGCACATCCGTCTTCCTCATCGGTCTGACTCCGTCGCCGAGGGGTTGTCAATATATCTGTGGTAAACAACGATAAATCAGTATGCAATGGGAACTTGGACAACGCTTACCATCTTGAGCATGATCTGTCCCGAACAAGCCGGTTAGACCACTAGCTAGCAAGACAACGTACATCGACAACCAAATCTACGAAGAACATCAGACTTGATATCGCCAAGTCAGAACTTACCGGGACTCAGAGCTACCACCAAACTTTGGGGATACATAGGTAGTCCGTCGTAGGACTTGGACAAGTTTCATCTGCATGAACAAAGGTGAGCACGGACAGGCTTGGTAAACCTGTCATGATCAACGAGAGCTGAGGTCGACCCATAATGGAATCCATCACGAACCGAGCGAGTACCCGGTGCAGGGCTAGGCGTAGTCTTGACTGTTCCAGTTGCAGATGAGAGTACGCTCTAAAAATGTAGTTAGCATAGACTGCCATGACAAAGGTAATTAGATGGCATACCGCGATTAAGCTAAGTGTAAAAATGTCACCATGCGACAACGAGTGCCTCGACAAGGTTCATACGGTGTAGTCGACACCTCTGGGATTTCATCCTTGGAGAAATCGGGCGGTTCAATCGGTCAGCATCAAAATCCTGACGTCGCGAACCATCTCGTGAGGGAGTGACGTTAGGCGATGGGCGCGCGCTTATGTCAAATTGGGACAGCGACGATGCGGACTTCAAGTTCTGCGCGCTGAAGAGCACGGGTCTTCGCGTGTCGAAATAATCCCGAGATGTCTTGAGGCCATTCAGCGAGATTGGTCTGTGAAGGATTTCATGAATAGCAAGAAATGCTTCGAGACCTTGAAAGCTTACCTTTCAAGGCAATTCAGACTGCGTTCATATCTAAGACGTAGACCATCAGAGGGTTCGGGTCCATGTTGTCGTCGGTGCTACATTTGCCCTAAAAGAGGAAGTTCAACATTGTGCGAAATCGAGAGACACGGTGCCAAAAGACGAGGCGGCTTGGACGATGGCAACTGCGTCAAATGGTCTGTCCAAATTCCAATGAATAAGAGCAGCGCAACGTACCGTGGAGGCGCAGAACCGCCTAACATAACAAGAGGTAAGTAAGGTCGAGGGCGATGGTTGAGGACGGAATCAAGAGTCGAGGCCAGCGTTCGATCACTCAGCCTTGTCCAAATTGGGACTTGCGGTCTTACCATTTCCGGGGTGATAACTGCGCCTTCTACTTTTATTCCATACCGCATTTCCGTCCCACCAGCCTTTCAGGTTCTCTACAATCAACAGCTACTCGAGCATGCCAGTGGATAGAACCTCTCATCGTAGCCGCCCTGCCCCTTATAACGTCGTGTCATCGCGGGAGCAAAGAAGTTCAACGTATGATGACAATGATGAAGAGGGGACCAGCACCGGGAACAAAAACGCATCTGATACGGCGAACAGAGCCTCAGTCTTTGTCGTCATCAACGTACCTGGTTCTTCCCCTCTGGCTGGGGTCTACCCCCATGAGGACGCCATCCTTACGGATCCCGGTCTAGCACCTCACAAAAAGCGGGCACCTTTCCCGGTCGTTATAGAGGCCCCCAATGTAGATGTTGGACAGGCTGTCCTGAAACTACTGTCGCCGCAAAACATACAGACTTGCTATGATGGTCGGCATTCTGATGATGTAGCGGACAATCTAGACGACGCCGGAATCCTCGAGGTCCTTGACGAGATGTGGGAATTATATCCCAAAATATATCGATGTACGACGAAGGCCCCTGTTGGTCTGCATCTCACCAGGTAAAGCATTTCTCGGCATTTATGAGTTGTTGCTGATGAAACATTCGCTTTCCAAGGCGTTGTGCAAAGGCGAAGCCTTACCATACATTTTCCACCGCATTCCGAGATGCCATTAGCAATGGTCATCTAGGGAAAAACCCTGACAGTGCTACGCCGACGCCCAATGCTAGCGATTCCGAAGATGAAGAGGAGGACATTGATTCTGGCAATAGCGGTCCTCGGCGACCATCCTCTCCATTTGTCAAACTCAACGTTTCTCTTCATGCGCTGAAACGGGTGGAACCATATACCCAACCACCACCGCTGGAAGACAATGCCGAACCTGATGAGGATCCCTCGCCTAATGGGCCTCCATTAGCTATAGGCGTCCTAACATCACAACCATGGAAGGAAGTCGAAGACATTCAGAGAATGGCAGATGGTGTGCACGCACTTACGGGCATTCTGCCCAATTCCCCTAATTCAAATCGTTTGCTGGACTATCTAACCGGCTCCCGGGCAGTCGTCGAATTCACTCGTCGTGTTGACAATGACGACGCCTTGCATACACTCAGGACGGATGTATTGCATCTTGCCTTTGACATATATCGCTTCGCAAAACTTATCCGCAGCGAGTATGATGGGGTGCAGAAGGAGGTGGGAGTATTGAAATCCAACGTAGAGCTCAAAGAGCAATACAGGACGCAAAGGGCTGCAGATAAACAACGAGAGGCGACGAGGAGGCACCTGTCGGTGATGACGATCTTAAGTCGGCCAGCTTCGGATAGACAGCGGGATCACTATCGCATGCGGGACATCCTGTTCCAAGCGATTAGCATATTTGTGGACAACGAAAATCTTGAAGAACGTATCCGTGATATAATTGATGAGGGAGGTGATGCACATTCGGTGGAGGAGTTGCTGAAGAAAAATGGTGTGACGCTTCGAAAGGAACACTTAAACTACTTGTACAAACTCCTGTCTTTCTGGGATAGCATGGAGGGCCCCCGAGCAAACGCATTCGAAATATTAGGAATATAATTGGTTGTTGATTCTTCAAGATATGTCTGTATAATACGTATTAAATCCAATGTATTTACGCTACGAAAAATTTGAATGGGTCTAACAAGGTGATTTGAACCGAGCCTCGGCTGAAGGGAAGGAGGTGCCACATTTCCTTGCGTCTAAGCAAGGACTCTGTGGGGGATTCGTGACGGTAACGATCCTTCCACACGAGGGTGTTTGTTCAGGTTGGTTCTAGGCGGGTTTCTCGAGAGAGGATTCGAGCAAGATGAGTGGGATGTAGAGTAATATTCAAGAAAGGTTCTCGTACATACAGTAAGAACAGTGCTATTTAACCTGTCCGATGCACTGCCCTCGCGAGTAAGTACGAGTCATAGAATGTCCAAAACGAGTAATACACGACGTGTCGCCGTCGTGTCCATAGAGTGTCCATAACGCGCGGGGATTGTATGTACCGAAAACGTGTCCAACGTGTCCATAGGATCTCCGCAGATCAGATAAGATAGCAGTAAAAATCACACGCCCGCTACAGACTCTACCACCCCATAGAAAAAGGAAAGGCGAGATGCCGAGCCAAAACCGGACCGAACACAACCAGCTCTACTCGTCATTGTGAACATGTACACTCGCAACATGCAGTTTTTCGACGGCAGCCCCATGGAATCCTTCCTCCAGTATTTCTCCAATAATCGGCTGGCTTCATTTCTGTTGGAATCTGGTGTGCCGGTTACAGCCCAGCCTGATGCGATCCACCGTCCACATCTCTACAACTAGTCTGCTGAGCTCCAATCGTGAACGACAATTTTTCCATTGAAAGCAACGAAGGTCGTATCCTGGCAAGTTTTCATCCGCTTGAATTGTAATCGCGCGTTGATGTTACTACTACAGGTACTCCACATCATATATATGCGTACATCGACCCGGGATCTCCTCAACCTCTTGTCAGTCCTTGGACGTCGATTCCCCCTCCGGTCTCCCAATCTCCCTATATATTCTATCCTCCACCTACCATGGCTTCTCCTTACATTCCACACCCAGTACCTTCATCGCCGTCTCCAGCTACAGCATCACGTTCAGCATCATCTGAGTTGCTTCAACAAAGCGAGATGGCCCAATGATTTTGTAATGGTGTCTGTACTGGGGTTTTCCCTGGACGATTCGCTCGTCCTCTTGGTGATGAAAAGAGTTGTGCAAGTCGAGCCCGATTTCGCTGGGACATGTACGGCGACGTCGTGACAGATGCTGACTGGTAGTCATTAACTGCATGCATCAGGCTGGGATTGAGACGCTTGGTGATCTATTACAACTCCTCTTTCATCGCGCCCCCGTTCTTCGATCAGGAATCAGTTTCAAAAACTGTGAACAATTTCGTGTCCGGAAATACCACATTCCCTCAGAACCGCCCAGAGTCAATCTTCTTTGACCTGATTCTCTAGCATCCACACGCTACCCATGCCAATTCGCCGCCTCCATCATTTAATGTGCCTCGATTTGCGCTTCCTCCGAGCGAACGATTGCTTCAGCATGCACCCGTGGCACCAGCGCGTCCAACTACCCATAGAGCCATCATGAGGCGCTTGCTCTCAGTTGTCCTTTCCCAGATGGACATTGAGGCTCATGCGTTGATCTTCTGGCAGGCGATCTTGTGTCCACAACTGTCCAAACTTACCTGGACGCGCGTTCTCTCTTGGGACATGACGGGAACCCAGGAGCACATCGCTCGACAGGCATGTGTCATATTATCGACACTCTCTACCCTTGCCGTTGGTCATACGATACGCAAGAAACTCGACACCATCGATGCAGCTCATCAGACTGATGTTGACGCGTCCAATGGAGGCGGAGGACTCGGACGGTTCTGACACCTCAGATGATGAGCACCGGAAGCCCGAAGGCGCTCGTCGGGACCCATGGCTTGTTGGTCCTCTTTCTATTCTGAATCTTCTGTGGTCTGAATAGGTTTTCTAGGCGGTCACCATATTTTCCTTGCGTTTAAGCAAGGACGCTTCCAGGACCGAGGAGCCCCTAAGTTAAAATAACATGATCTCCTCGCTCTTTTCGCACAACCACAGCGGAAACGATGCGAGCGAGTGATGGCGGCGAAGCGAAGTACCGACCTGAGATACATGTAAGTTCGAAAGTAATGACAGAGAATACCTACTGACTCTGTTGTCAATGAACGATGCACACGCCAAGTCGGCCACTTACCGAGTTGTACGACCGAATGAGACTGTAACACCACAAAGCTCACAGTCAGAAAACGTGTGCAGAGATAGTTCGTATGACATCGTTTCATCGTTTGACCTTTGAATCCGATGTCTTCTTTTTCGAATGTTGTTATGTAATATGAATGCATGGGAAGTTCCCTCTTAAACACCCTCGTTTTGTCCCCACTTACAAGAGAACTCATCTCGCCAAGTTCTTTAAACGATGATTACAAGTCCTCTCTCCTCGGTTGTAATCGCAAACAATCTATTGACTGGGGAGACACGGTTAGTAACAGTTGCTATCAATAGCTTAGACCTCCTACTCAACGCGAGTAAGAAATATCATTCATTCGTCAGAACGGTGCGTTCATTTTCTGTAAGTAGGTCATCATGCACGCACAATCGTCATCCTATCTCTAGCCCCTTCCCGCTCTTTCTCAATCCAACATCCTCCTCATCGCTTCGAGTTCGCATTTTCCCTCAGTTCTGTGTGCTGCGCGATCCACAGCCGCTGTCTCAGTGGCATCGCCTTGGCGATGTCAAGAATATGGAGGTACGAAGGTTATAGTCAAATTGAGTAGGTGAAGGCGGGGGGGGGATACATACGTTGTGAGAGCCAGCGTAGTACGATCGAGTAAGGACAAAAGGCCGCTTATTTAGAGTTGTTCGCTCTTTGACAGCTTGAGAAGAAAGGTTGTGCTACGGTGAATGTTTTCCCTTGGCATCGAAATTTCGGGACCATTAAAGATAGCAGGCTACAAACATTCTGGGCATGGCTAGAAGAACGGTTGACGCCGGACGGAATCCATACCTCACTCATATCGTTCTAGATATGAATCGCGGCAGTACTCTGTGTTCACGAACACCCCTCTTCCTTGTTGTCCAACTTAAACAGTCCCTTCCACCAGTCCCTCGACGCTGGATTGAGAAAGTTGATCCACCAGCTGCTTCCAGACCAGCACCATCCATTATACTCTCCCTCTCCGCTCGGTGGCTTCGCAAGAAGCTCCCGTTCCGACGTCTCTTGATAAACGGGATAGTAAGACGAACGCTTCAAATGCGGGTCGAAAATGACAACCATATGGTGCCCCAGGGCCGCCGCGACATCGTTCGTCATCTCGACGGGATCTGGCCCACTGGGAACAGTTTCTCGTCCCACATGAAATATGTGTGTTCGTCCGCGTACTCGATATCGAGCCAAAACACGTCGACCGGGAGGTATTCCTCGTCGAACCGCCTCTGCAAGGGGGGTACGTCGTCCGAAATGACATAGTTCCATCGGCACTGGTGATATCCCAGACTCCACTGTGGGGCGAAGATATCTGCAGGAGTGGGACCGGGAAGAAGGCATATGTCGATGATGCCAGACTCGGATATGCAGTGCGTATTAGTCTGCGGGATCGACTAAAATATCAAGAGGTAAGAAAGTTGTTCACGAAAAGCCTGTGAACAACGCACCAAGCTCAGCCATCTGGGATCACAAAGGTCGTCAAAAAGAGCCTTGAAGAGTCGGAGCACGGCGTCGAATAGCCCGTCAACGTCGAAGGCGAGAGCGTGTGTCGATGGGAAAATCTGTAAACAGTGTTAGAAAGGAGGCCGACAGTAGACGATGAATAACTAACCAGAGCATCAAAAGGCGGGTCAGAGACGACGTCGAGGGTAGGAAGCTGAGGGCAGAATCGAGTTAGCGAGGTGACATGATGATGGGAGGAAGAGACCGACTTGTGACGATCAACGACCTCAGCGGCCACGCTTTTGGCGCGTTCGCATCTGAAGCGACGGCAACAACGTCGACGACGACGACGGGGGGACCACTGCAGCGAGTGATGAAGATAGCATGAGAGAGATAGAGGCAGAGACGGTATGAGAGAGAAAGGGAGGAGAAGAAGGAGAGGGAATGAGACTGGGTGATGATGGTTTGGAGGATTTATCGCCACCTTTTATTGCTGGTCCAAGGATTGAGAGTTGTCGACACCGACTGCGACGACGGTGAAGTGGCGCCGCTGACACTCGGATGATTATCATCCCCACCGCCGGGGATGGATACACCCAGTCGCAGCCTGTTCGTCGGCTCCAAGCCTGACATGGGGCGCAAGCGTACATTGCTCTCGGACAAGCTGCAGTTCGCTGGCGGGACACCATCATCAAATTTTGAAGTCCAGCTTCCTGAATCTACATCCACACATCCACAGCAGCCGGGCCTCGGATCCCGCCATTTCGCCAACGTCGCCCATCTTCCCGCAGTTCGCGTATCTTGTCAGGCTGCTTCAGCCCGACACGGGATTTCCTTCGTTCCCCAAGCACAGTGTCCGTCCGCTGACACCATTTGGACGCGCTGTCCTCGAGTGCGGGTAGGCTATCGCTTATGAGGGAGTTCAGCGACGTGGACAACGAGTCTAATGACACGGAAAGGGCGATGGTCGTATACTGGTCGTATATAGGCAAGCTGATGCGTCAACAACGATCAACAACGCTTATTACCACCGCCACCTTTCAACCCGCCACATATATGGCCCTAATTGAAGTACGTTCGCCATCTTTTCGTGAATCATTACTCCGTTCGACTGAACAATGTTGCAGGTCGTGGATAACGGGGTCTTGCCTCCAAAAGCACCTTATTGCTGCCTACACCGGATGCCCGAAGAGATTTATGATATGATCTATCACCACCATTGGAGCGGTCTCAGCCCACCTAAACTCAAGTCCACCTATCGGAACGCAGAGTTTTCTGCACTTATGTATTCCATCTTTCGTAGGACCTATCTGCCCCACTTTGCAAAAGGACTAGAGGGTGCTGAGGTACGAGGCTCCCCACTGAGGATTATTCTAATGAGAAGCCCGGGTTTTGCAGAACAACCTGGGCTGTAATTCACTTACAAGGCAAATTGTGATGGAAGAGCGAGGATTTCCCAGGCGGCACAATCCAAACTCCGCTCGGCACTGGTTCCAGGCAGGCACCGACACTGTCTGACAGTGAGGCGCCAATCCTTCCCCCTTTGCCATAACGCGACCCCGCCTTGATGTCGCCGCCCGCGGTAGCTGCCGCCATCCCACAGCTGTGACTCTGCAGACTGCGCTTCCACTACGCAGCCAGAACGAGTCAGTAAATCTTTGGGCCATCGGAACACAAGGAACGGAACGTCTGGTGGGAGCCGCGACAGTTACGATGGGGTTGTGAGGAATGCAACGGTTTTGAGCGTCTGCATGAACGCTACGAGAGGACGATAAGCGATAGTTGTAAGCACCTTACCACAACGCGACCCACACCATGCAGCGAGACGCGAATCGCGCCACACACTCCATACGAAGCACCAATGCTGCTCAAGCTGAAGCCGAGCCATTGCCCAAGGTCTTCGACTCGAAGTTGTGTACTCGGCATCTTGACTGCCGAGAGACACTGGCGATGGCGGATCATGAGTCTGCCGAAGCAAATATCCCTGCTTCGCGTTAGACTGACGAAAAGCATCCCGGGTTGTTCTGTAAAACCCGGGCTTCCCATTAGAATCATCCCCCCACTGATTCTTTCATCTTAAGTATATCTTTAGATCGCCGTCTTCATGAAAGATGTAGGAAATATATCTACGCCCCGTACCACTGCGTTTCCACCCGGAAAATCGCGTCTACACCCCCTGCAACATCGTTCAATTAGATGTGACAGTTGCCGATGCTTCAGACTTCTGCATTGTTCGGGCCATCCAACACATGCTACTCATCGACCTGACTTTTCGCTACCCCCCAACCACTGGAAACCATATTATACCTTTACTAGAGTCTTGGGAACCTCAAACTTCAGGATTGCGCAAGCTATGCAAACTGCGTTTGGTTGCAACCGACTATGATTTCCACGGCTATAATGTATGTGGTTTATTAGGCTATTTTTAGAGGTCCTCACTCTTTGGGTAGCACAAACCTCAAGATATATACTGGGACCACCCTGATTTCGCTCGTGCTCTTCACCGCTTTCCTTCTCTCAGTGTTCTGGTCTTTGTCCATCCAGCATATGTAGTGCCAATTCAAGACCCTATCTGGCGGACGCTGCGGAGTGACGATGACGATGAGGAGACAGACAATGAAGAGGGCATGGAGGTCGATGATGATGAGGGCATTGAGCGCGATGAGAGTGACGACGAGAGCAACGATGAGAGCGGAGTTGAGAGTGACAATGATAATGGTGTCGAGCGCGACGACGAGGGGCATATGGAAGACGGCGATGAGGAGGATATGAACAAGGATGTCGACCACCCTGATGAGGACCACGACAATAACGACTATAAGGTGCAACAGGAGGCGGACAAGGAGGCAGATGAAGAACAGATAGACCGGGACCAGGATGAGCGCCTCTACCAGGCAAGGCGAGCTCTACGTTTGAAGCAGGAAGCCCGTTATGGCCCTCGGAGACAGCGATTTATTTTGGAGGATGCGGATTGGCAGAGCGGCGAACAGCGGCTAGTCATGGAGTGGGCGTCACAATCACTCTCTACCATATTCTTGGTGTACGCCCATGACGAGGCCTCGCAAGTCGAGGGGGACTTCAGCCTGGAACAAGATCTTATCAACGGAAGGTTCTCACACTGGACTGGGGATTCTTCTGGTTGTTGGACTAGGCGCGAGAATAGGTATTATACGCGAAGGAGGGGAAGCTGGTGTTTAAGCCAGAATGCGGTTGACCTGAAGCTCTCCGGCATGCGATTCACTGAGGACTGTTGGAACTTCAGTAACCGCGGTACAGATACGCTATCCAGTGCCGAGTACAATGACCTGTCTACTTAGGCAAATAGCATGGTATTCCCTTGCCACATCCTTATCTGACGACGCTCTCTTGTACACTCTGTCTGCGCTCCGGCACCCCCACCCCTCCCAGCTTCTTCTCTGGCCAAAATCAGATTAAGAATCAGCATCTAACGTCCTTCGAGCCCATCGAGCTCCACGGGAACATCGAGATGATCCTATCGGTATGTGGCGTACAGGTGGGATATACCCGTTGCGACCTGCGAGTGCACTGCGTGAGTGACGCGAAGCGTACACGAGATATCACGTACCGAAATAACCTGACAGGTGGGACGGACCCGTTACTACGACCTGGAGCAGGAATATCGGCGCACCGAGTACTCGCTTTGATCGACAGGTGGGACCCGGTAGACCTCCGGGTCCCACCTGTCGAGGTACTGGACGTCCAGAATTTCAAACCTAACGTGTCTTCGACTCGAACCGCTGACCAAGCTTAATCAGGACCCGCCGAACAGAATCATACAACGTCTAGCACCTCGCAGTAACTTTGGATCCTTAGAAGAAAGAAAGCGCGCCTGGCGATGTCTTCAACTGACGTCGATGTTGTCAGTCCCGAGAATGTCAAGTTGGAAGACGAGGTACGTACCGTTTCGCAAATTCCTGCTTGACGAATAGTCCTAACGATCTGCTTGATCCTCACAACGACATCAGCTGGCTCGGCGCGCACCCGTGAGCGACCAGACCCGCCCCATAATGTCGGGGTGGGTTCTAAGAAATTGTCATAAAGGAAGGAAACAGAACTGATGGCAGTCTCGCGTACTTCCCAAAGAAGGACCCCTCTGAACGTAGCTCCACAACGCAGGCGGAATTGATATGCGCCTAACGCCTCTTCGAAGAAGCAAGCGCTTGACATGCCTTGAGGATACGCATTTCTGGGAATGGTGCGATCTGATAGACGCCACAAGGCTTTCTCGCAGACTCGGAGGAAGTGATTGGATACACCAACAAAGGAATACGTATAGAGGCCAGCCTGTGCACTATTCAACATGTCGTTATAAAGGGCAGTAAGTAACAGTACAGTAATTAGTCCTGAATGTCATCACTGATGGTCGTGGCTTGTGGCGGCTGCGAGGTAGTCGGACTTGAGGCAAACTGAGAGTTGAAAGGGAGAGTTGATGGCGGGCTTGCAGACGAATAGGGTGTGTGACTCAGCGGTGTCATACCCACAGAGCTACCGTGGGGCTGGGCGCTGTTAACGCTCTGTCCTGGAAACTGATGACTCAGATGAGGGTCAAGAATGAATTTTTGTTCATCGCTGACAGAACGAAAGGGTTGAAGTACCTTGATTTCGTTGAAAGTGCGTACTGCAAATAACCAAGCGATTGTCACTGTGATGAAGATGGCAGTCGCATAGAAAACAAGTAGAAAAATGTTTCTAAGAACATGTTCCACGTCGGAAAAGGTAGATCTGGCGGACGAGACGTGGATAGAGCCTGTTTGTAGGGGATCGATTCCGCCTTGGGTGGAGGTAAGAGGCCTTGTAATCGGACTATGACGTTTGACCCAGATCAGAACGCTGGAAGGTTGTTGGAGAGTAGAACCCGCGATGGCGATGTAACTAAGCTCCTCTGTGCTGCACGTCTGCTTAGCACGTCAGTCAACACAAGTACACTCCAGGAAGACTGGCTTACAGCAACGGGCTGAACTAATCCACCAAGCGGATAGTCCAGCGTTCCGACGAGTTGCTTGGAAGCGGCGTCGTAGACATTTGCTTTACCGCGATCAGTACCGCCTACCACCAGTTTTGAACCCTCCACAAACGCAACTTGCTTCGGATATCGAACCAAAGGCGGATCGCAGGGAAGAGTGCAAAGTAACGAGGTGTGACATAGACTATCCCTTCTATACAACTCGAAATCTTGCCCGTTCATCGAAACGAACGCGTCCGAGCTTTCATTCACAGCAACCGACGCCCTTGAAGTAATTAAGATGATAAAGATCAAGAAGATGGCGAGGAAGCTCACATAACAAGAGGAACTTCTTTGTTCTCCTTGATCAAGGCGCCTGTCTTGCCATCAAGTAAAGCCCTGTTGATATATCATTGGTGATTTAGCATATAGAAATGAAGTAGACGAGCTTACAGGTGTCCTCCGTCCTAGAGAATACGAGTACATGACGCGTTTGTTTTCAAAGGCAACTGTTCTGGGATGTACTTCGCCGGCAACTTGACAGAGAAGATTTTCACGAAACCATCCTCTGGAGACAAGGCGTAGACCGAGACTTGAGGTTCCGTAGGATTTCCATGCTGAAGGCGACGCGGGCTCGGTTACGTGATCAATGGGTTGACCACGTCAGAATACACGCCAAGAGAGATAACAGCGGCCTCGGAGCCACCAACGGACCCCATAGTAGCTTATGAGAGTCGTAAAACTTCTGTACAGAACGCTCAAAACAAAGCAAATGGAGGTTATGCGAAACACGCACTCCAGCTCTCGCGTTGAAATTCCAGGTTACTATTCTGCCGTCATCGGAACCCAAGACTAGGGTGTACAGGTGCACTTTGGTCAAGTAAATCCAGGTACAAACAGTACAGTGGAGGTCATCGTCGGGAACAGGAATCGGTAGGAAAGACGTAACGTCCCAGATGAATACTTTGCCACCTTGCCGCTGTAGGTAATGAAGTTTAGAGGCGTCGAAGCATGTAGGAGAGAGATTCACTGGTAGGATTAATTTCCGCTAAAGATGAGGAGCGTCAGGTGGGGAAGTACTATAAAGCGAACAGGCTCACTGATAGCAGCCAAAAATGACCATCATGGGAGAAAGCTAGACGACAGACGCCATCTTTTGGCCCCTCAACTCTTGGTAAAAACGGTAATCGGGAGGAGGGCCGGAGGTGTGAACGGGATGAGAAGACATTTGGGCGGACATACGGTGGCGCTATGGTTCTCAGCGTAGCCGTATAAATGTCGACCATAACAAAGGGATAGGTCTTTGATGTGATCAAAAGTGCAAGAAAGGAATTCGTCGGTCAGTCCGGGCCGATTTAAACCTTCCTTCATGGTCGTCGGTCAAAGAGCTTTCATTTTGGAATAGCAAGCGTCTTCAAGTCGTCTGGACACAAACGCTTTTCTGTGTAATTGTTCTTAAACTGTTAAGCGTTTTTCGTCGTTCCGCCACTCATACGATCTGCTTCCCGCCGTTCCCAATATGTCCTCTTGCTTTAACCCCAACCCCTTCCTCTCACTCGACCGCACCGAAATTCCAAGTCCGAGGGTTTCGACCAACCTTGATCAGACTACGTTACCCTCTGTTGGACCTAGTCGTACACGCCGCTCTGGTCGGCGTTCCTCCCTTACCCGTCTCGGTCACCTTCGCCTCACCCCCGACACCGAAGCCATCGCTACCGGTCGTCTCCTTGGGTTCGACGTTCTTCGTCACCTTCGCTCTCGTCGTCCTCCTCATCTTCATCCACCGACTTTTCTTCGGATGATGAGGACGACGAGACGCCGTGGGCAACAGTTGCGCTTGATCCATCCGTTCGACGTGCTTCCCCTTCAGATCAACCTTCAGCTATGCAAGGCAAGATTTTATTAGCACAACAGGAACCTGCTTCCGAACAGACGGCGCCCACGCAGCCACCACCGCCCCGTTCTGTACCACAATCACAGCCCGTTTTCCATCAACAACTCCACCCGCAGTCGTCTCCGTCCCAAACTTCATCGCAACCGTCCTCGTCTTCATCCCAACCGCCGCCGTCTTCATCTCAGGCGTCGTCTGCATACCCCAGCGCGCCATCTACCTCCCAGTCCAAATCCCCATTCCCGAGCCGTCTAAGCCAGTTGTCACCTCTGTTCCTCATGAGCCGTGGAGTGGTAGCGGTGGCTCGCAAGTTTCGGGAAAGATCCCGAAGCCGGTGGGCGAAGTCGGAAGACCAAAGCGTGGAGGATACAACCTTGAAAAGACTTTAGATTGGCCCGCATCTCTGTTTTCAGACGTCAAGGTAAGCATTTCTTACCTAGTGTTACATCGTCCGACTCATGAAGGAATAGCGCGAAATCAAAGTCTTAGTCTACGAGAAAATGGACTGCCGTACAGGCTTTGCTCATCAACCGCAAAGCAAGATAGAATACGTTCATGAAGAGGTGATTCTGCTGATGCTTATGATATTACATTGACTAACGTTCAACAGGCCCTCGCCCTTTATCCTTGGCTGGATAGGTATGAAAAGTTGTGGGTCGTAGATGACTTCATTCGTGGCCACTTAAAGTATCGAAAATCCGCATTGCAGAGGGAGGATGACGCTCAAAGGCATATCCAAGCTCAGGAGCGCATTCAGGAGCTGGAAAGTAGACGCAAGCATGATCATGGTCATCATTAGACATCCTAGTTCTGAATTTTAGTTCTGTAGTTATCATTGTCCGTTGAACAATACCTTGTCTTTGCATCGCTGTCTTGAGATTAATCGCTCTAGGCAAACGGTCAGGCTGAGCTCTTAGGGAGTGTAAATCAAAGAGTAGCCGCAGGTCACACTGTCCGCAAGCTTGATGTGGGATGACCAGCAAGGGTGTTGACGGTTGACATGATTATTTGACTCCAACGGCTTCATCACCTCTCGACAACGGTGCTAGGCCGCGCGCCTCATCGAGAGCATCGCAGAGGCCCCGTTCCAAGCAGACACGCTTCGCCATTCCGTCGCCCCGGAGTCCGGAAACCTGGCCGCGGTTTCCAACGCTGAACGAACGCACAAAGTACCGCCGGAAAACTGGCATGCGACGCTCCCATAAATATATACTGGTCATTTCGAAGTGGTGATGAGTTGCTTAGGGAGCTCGCCTGTGTGACTAAACAGGAACATAGCTGAGAACCAGGAAGCAACGCGTTGAACATCAGTGAACAAGACAGACAACGACGCGGACAATTTCTGATACACTGATTTTGCCAATCTGCGCCCAAGTCGGCCGTTCGGTACCGTTAATAGTGCATCCGACGGCTGTACTGCGTACTAACCAACGATGTTCTGACCCTTCACCCGCTCAGGAGCTAGTGTAGTGGGAAAACATGTTAACAATACATCTACAGTCTAAGATAAAATAAACTAAAATCCAGGTCAAGATTCTTCAAATCTATGCCATTTGTTCGCTAGAAATTCCATGACTGTAGTTAATGATTAAGAACGGTTGTGTCCCCGCCCTCGGTGTCGCATTAACATCAGGATGCCCAAAACGAGGTGGCAGTAGGACAGCAGGTGAGTGCGCCACAGGTTAGGAACATACCCTGCTTCTCTAATCAGATCAACGGCCGAGTACAGAATAATGAAACCAAGCAATTAAGGGTGAGAGAGAGAGCTTCGCCGTGCGCAAAGTCGTTCAGCATCCGTAAAATATGTGATTCCTTGCAAGGCCTTGTAACGACCTTGCAAGGCTCAACTGTGTCACTGTAAGGCCGCTGGAAGGTCTTGCAAGCTATCAGATATGAACACGTCGTAAATGATGAAAATTTGTGTTTTTATTGACTTGTGGCGTGGAATCATGATACGCGCCAAGACACGCGAGCAACGCATTAGGCATCGTACTAAGCGCGCAACCCCTACCGACACCCACATTGCCAAAGACCGGAACTCGCCAAAAGCTCACCATGTCCTTAGAAATCGATGCGCCGTGATGAGGCTAGAACGGATCCACAAGCGCCGTCGCAGGATCCGACTTCCTCGCCGCCTGCAGATTCACCACCCCGCCAGGGACTGAGCTCATCGCGTGCCCATAGAAGAACGCTGCGCCAGCCTGCTCCACGACCGACCGCACTTCCGACATCATCACTGGATTGGCGTTCCGGACAAGAGAACACGATGCTGCGTACGGCTGCACTTGACGGCTTTGGTAAGCCTCGTTTTGGCGCTCTTGATGACGTGCCCATCGTCGAGTATGCAGTAGAGCCAGTTCTGAGTTGAGTTGATGCCTTCCAGTCGGAAATGTCGTTACGCACAACTTCATAGGCTGTGATGGACGTCGCATGAAGAGACTTTGGAAAGAAGTCGTTGTCGCTCGTGAGCGTGGCCGGTGTAGAGCATGGGCTTCAGGTTATCGGCGTACTTGAAAATCTCGTAGTACCACGGGCCTGTCAGAGTGGGTGGACAGACGATCAACAAGGCTAACGGAACAGCATCCGGGGACTGTGGCCGCCTTGCACGCTTCCTTGCAAGCATGCATTTGGACTGTAAAGTCTTTCCGAGACCCATATCTACGCGTCATTTAGGCACTGTTATCTGAAAGGTTGAGAGAAACATACCGTCGCAAAGTATTCCATGCTGATGATACTTAGCCAAGAAAGCCAACCAATTGATACCATCTTGCTGATACGGATGTAATTCGGCGTTGATCTTAGTCGGGATCGTGTACTGCTCGACTTTACTTCCGTCCAAGAGCTGAGTGAGGAAATTGTCTCTCTTCATCACGCTTCTTGAGCAGGTCTTCGGGAAGTCTGGTGGATCAGGCAGGCCAGCCTAAAGAGGGCACGAACACTTGAGCGGTACATCAAGCTTACTTCAAGCAGAACCATCTTCACCAACGAAGCGAAGGTATTGGTGGCAGTTGAGCACATATCTATGCTGTTCCAAACGAAGCAAAAATAAATACCATTGAAACAGCTGTTTTTTGTAGTCGGAACACGAATTTGAGCACTCGCAACATTAAATGAACTCACCGCAAGTGGAACTCCAGCTTTCGAAAATGAAGCCGGCATCAACGACACTTGAGGAGGATTTTCGCAACTTGAGGAGGATCTTCGAAAAAGCATACTGAGCCCGTCGCAACCACAGCACGCGTCGCAACAGTGCAAGACGTTCGAAACTCTTGATGGTACTCGTTGCAAGTGAGTCAAGCTCCGCAAATGTGACGACTGTGACAACTGATATTTCGAAAGTCGGGCGCGACGATTTCGAGAATGATAAATATGGTGTTAGTGCTGCAAAGATTAAAGCTTGACACTGGTCAGTATCCGGCTCGTATCCAGCTTCCCAAGTGGCTACTCGCGACACGTCAAAAAGTCGGCCTGCGACTGATGAGTCTGGAGCAAACTCCTGGCAGCATTATTCATGCCCGTTGGCGGCCCCCGAGCAATTACGCAGGGGCTACACAACGTGCATGAGCCGTGGGCATGATGATAGACCGCCTGGATGACGAAGGAGGCTGCTGGCAAGGAGTGTGGTGCTGACCATGTGATCGAGGACAGTGACCGCGAGGATGTGGCCAGGAGAACATACATTTGTGGCCGGGATACGTGCGCCACGCCTGTTCATCCTGGCCGTAGTCTAACCATTGACAAGGCCTCGTTGCAGGCAGTGAGACCAATCCGAATTATTGATGCCTGCACACTTGCTCCAGGTATGCAGCTGCCTCGTCCTGAAGGCTGAGGGCTTATACTGACAAAGGCGCATTGAGATGGCACCGGTCCGGCGTCCCGAAGACGAGCACCAGAATCCGTCCATGGCCAGAAACCCTCTCTGGCTCGACGGTAAGAGACGCTTGGGAAAATGTCTCAACGTCGCGCCAGGTGATGAACCTGAAAGAGGTTAGGGAACACACAGCCACGCAGTACGTCGAAGACGTACAGAAGACGCGCCGAGGACGCGATGGAGAAAGCGCGGAAGA
>JADNRX010000819.1:0-21325 GCA_015501595.1 Hymenopellis radicata
GCTGGAGGGCGTCGCGGACGCATCCAGCCCCAGACGGTGCGCATTTATCTTACTGATTTTTTCTTTACTAACCGTGGCCTCGTTCTACGTCGCAGCGCCCTCGTTGCATAGGCGCCGTCTCAGGTGCAGGTGGGCTGGGAGCAGCCGAAATCTCTGCTCTTCTGCTTGCGCTCATTCAAACGACGGCGCCACTTCAGCGACAACTCGATGGCGCGTAGCCCGGTCAACAAGTACCACCTGCATCCTCCACCAACACCATGTCCTCACCAGAGCCCCCTCATCGTCGCACCCACATTCTGTTTGATCCCGGTTCTTGTTAATTCAAGCAGCCGGGCTTCAAACACTATGTATCGTGCACGTCGTTGGCCCCCGCGCAATTGCTCGGGGGTCGGCGGCGGGCACGAAAATGGTTAAAAAAATGCAAGCACTTTCGACAAGTACTTGCGCACCCGCGAGGCAAGTACTTGCCAAGTACTTGACCTGCGGGTCAAGTACTTGCGGGTACCCGGGTGTGCTGCCGGGTGGCAAGTCCGGCTTTCTGGTACCAAGTATTTGCCGGACGGGTGTCGGGTGCACCCGGGTATACACTCGTGCCTTGCTCTAAACTGTTATTTCGATCTATTGATGCCGGAGAAGTTCACTATGCATCCGAGGTAATTAAATCTCGCGATTGTCTCGCGATCTGGGATGTTCACATGCTTATCATTGAATTACCAGGCTACAATTGGAGCGCTGGGATTCCTTACGAATGATACACGGCTATACGGAGCTCAACCTGTGCTTGTGTCAGGAACGTGCAAGCACGAAACAAGCTCTGAACATGCAAAAGTTCTCGAAGCAGTATTGGATGCCGTTGACAACAACCTAGATGACTTTGACATTCGTGTCACCTCGCTTGCCTCTGATGGGGAAAAGAAGCGTGGAGGTGCCCTTATCGAAATTACCTGCAAGTGTCCTCTTGCTTCTACATCCCCAATCTATACCCATCTCAGTTCCCTTCAGTGGATGAATCTTCTCGTTGGCGATGACGATATTACATGCGACAAGGACTACAAACACGTCTTCAAACGGATCCGCAATCTTCTTCTACGTAAACGTGGTATCGAGATTCTTGGTCGCCACATTACTCCGGTCATCATAAAGAAACATCTTCGCATGGCAGGAGGTACACCTGAACACATCCGGTCACTCTTCAAGCCCGATGATAAGCAGGATGTTCCCTTGACGTACCAGCTTTGCCGCGATATATGGTCGCTTCCAGAGTTGGAGTCCTCAAATGTCGAGGACGTTGAGATGCGCCACGCGCTCTGTGTCCTCGGAAACTTCCTTCGCTACCTCATCTTTCCCTACATCTGCGTGGACTTGAGCCTGTCAGAACAGCTCCAGTACCTCAGTGCAGCAGCTCACGTGGCCATCTCGATGTTCCGTCGTTCAGAAACACGCTTCTTCCCAACTTTACTCTATGTTGACATCATGATAATGATCAAGAACGCGTTCTTCTGTGTTGTAAAGGCCAAGGTTGATCATCCTGTTGTACATCTACCACGTATACCGTACTTCTAGATACCGCTGCTTGTGTCCTTCGAATGGAATTTATAATCTAAATCGCCCCCTGCAATGTACCTTTCATGAGCCAGCTGGAGACGAGGCAATGTAAAGGGTAATGTCCAGCTCAATAACCTATTAGCAACAATAAAGAATACAATAATGGTGGATAGTATACAGCGCGTTGCGCACAACCTGGTATGCAGTGCGATGCGCGGTTCCAGCTGCACTGTATAGCTAAGCTGCACAGCCTCTCCGACGCCTCCCACTACCCTAGTCCAAATGAAGAACGCCCCGACTTGCAAGCCGAGGCAGGACAAGAGCATTCTGTCTGCGATGACTGGAGAATACGCTGCCCGCACGACGACTCGCCCCTCCCGTCGACTTCTTTCGAAGTGAATGTTCCGAACACCGCTAAACGTCGTATGCGCTAGACTGTTGTCGAGCGAATTCCACGCTTCCTCGAGAGTATCGATGTCTTGGAGAGCCGGGAACGTAAATGTAAGCTCCGTGAAATGTATCGTTGCTTTGGAGTCGGAGAGGGCACGAAATGTGGAAGACCACCACTTGATGAACTTGCATGTCTCATTGAGGCCGCCAGGGTTTACGCTCAAGTGTACGTGTTGGAATGGTAGACCAGCAAGTGAGAGTAGACGGTATGCATCGATATCATCATCTTCGACATCTTCGGGGTAGCCTTCATCCATGGTTAGATCCAAGTTTGAGGTGAGTAATTGTTACATACCCCTGTTAAGTTCCAATTTGAACACCTCGAGGGGAGGAAATCCTCGACGGAATATGTCCTGCCACTGTAGTACTGTACCGTTTCGACCGGATATTCCCATATCGCATCACACGGGCCGGCAAAGCGAACCTATATATATCCCATATCACGTCACGGAGCCTCGGAGCCAGGCACACCCTTCCAAAAGCGGAAATTTTCGGTCCCGCCTGCGGCGGGACAGTCCGAATCGGGTAATTCCGCGTGCGTGCCTGCAACGAAGCTGTTCGCTGTAAGTTCGCGCATATCGCGTCACATGCCGCGAACCTACGGTTGAAACACTACAGTAACTCGTAGGCGAGTCCTGTAATGATTTCGCACTGCTTCAGGTTGGGAAGGTCAAAATACTGCATGATGCCCTTATGGAATTCCTCGGATAGACAGGCCAATTTGAGGTGGATGACTTCTAGGGAGGGAACGTGCAAGCGCTTCCGTATAGGCCCCGAGTCCACCGTGTCATCGTCAATGAAACCATGCAAAGCGACTCGCTTAATGTTTGTTCCTCCCAAAATCCCAAAAACATGATGGAATGTTGCGACGGAATAGACGTTAATATCAAGCTCGACGAGAGGCGCGTTCCCCAAGACATTTGGGATCAAATCGAGATAAGACCGGATTGCTACGTCCTCGGAGTCATCGTTTTCAAACGCGACTTTTATAAGATTTGGAAGACGAGAAAGCACAGATGCGAGGCAAGTCATGTAGGTCGGTATTGGAATATCATCAACACGGCGGTGTGGACGGATTGTCAGGCCGCGGATGAGCGTTTGGAGATGGGGAACGGATATGAGATCGTCAAGCAGTCTGACCATCTTCTTGTAGGGGTAGAGCTTCATTTGGGCGTCGCGGAATAGTGCGCGTTGAGCGAACCCTGACCAGGTCCGCGATACTAGCGCGCAGCTCCGCAGGGCATATTTGTAACCGAAAAGATGCTGGATAATCATGTCCACGAGTTCGGGTGGCAGAAAAGTATTTGTGGATGGCATGATGGCGGAATACTAGGAAGCGATCCATGTTAAGGAAAATACAAAGCGATAATGATTTACCTCAGGCCTTAAGAACGAGAACCAATACGACGACCGCACAGAAAGTACGCGAAGAAGATTCGACACCTGAACGTGTTTCAGTTCAAGAAGCCTGAAAGAAAAGGACAAGTCAAAGCAACAATAACTCGTGAGATGTGCAGCGGATTCAGTCTAGTACAAGCCTGGAAGGATATTGAGTCGCCAAGTATCTGTTCGGGATGTGGAGATGAATCGTCGTACCTTGAAGTTGATGGTCAGAAGCCAAGATGCGGCTTGATCAGCAACTACCATGGCCAGTCTCAGACATCCTCTCAAACTCCGATTTTTCGCCTTGAACTCTCTTCATGTGTGTAACGGGTACTTGACGTGCATTTTTTGGATTAATTTGTTACGAATTTGCTGATTATTCGAGGCCACTACCCCGGTATGTCTTTCCAGCCAAAACGTTTCCCAGACTCGCCTTGTTAACGTGTTTTACCACAGATCTATCATATCTTGACTCGTGAGCGCCGTATGAGCACCGCGCGAGCAAAATTGAGATGCCAGATAACGACAGAAACACACATTTTGCCCTAGTTGCAAGCTTCACTGTTCAAATTGGCAGAGGCCGCCTTTCGCCCAAAATTCCGTTGACGCATCTCTACCACGCCAAGGTCTCGCAGAGCCGCTGAGGCGAATGTCGCAGTGGGGGGGATATGTATGCCGTCGTGTTGATGGTGACAAGGAAAGTTACACAGCCACACGCCTACCTCACCACCACCATGCCGCAAGACACCACTTACGCACGATGCCATGTCTCCTTTAATGAAATCGACACCGAGACGGCAAAGACACCCACGGAGGACACCGCGTAGAGTGCCTGGTAGCCGGTTAAGCAGCCGCCAAAATTTTGCTTACCGCAACGAGTACGGGATTTGCTCATCTAGTCTGGACTACCACGATTCCCTCGACACAGGCCATTCGCCATCATCCGACGAGTTTGGAGTGACGGTCCGCGGCGCGCCTGTTCTGGAGAATTCGAGTTGTATGCGAGGTCAAGCTAAACACGTTCTTTCGAGAGGTGAGCATTCAGCCTCAGTCTCTACCGATTTCCTTCTCCGACCTGCTCACCTTCTCTGACTCCGCGTGCTTATATGCGATCGCCCTTGTAAGCCTGCATTCCCGACCTCGTCAGCATTGGAACTCGCCCCCAAGATCACGACTCACCTTCAGGCTTCGCGTCCGGACACGCCTGATTGTCATTCTGACCTGTCCTCTCTACCCACCTGCTGAACTCTGACAAGATCTTGACCTCGCCATTTCCCGCCTGGCCTTTGGACGTAAAGACAGTGCTGACACGAATGGTGAGCTCTCCCACGCGTTGTGCTTTGTCTCCGCTGACGGTCTGCGGATTCAGCAGCAGATATTTACGAGTAGGACGATTAGTGCGCTAGTCCGTCGTTGTTGTAGGCTCGTGTCTTTGTGTCGTCTCAATGCAAATCCTTTTCTCTTATCTCTTAATTCCTCCCCATCATGAAGCTACTTCCAAGCCCTTCAAGCAGAGATTTCATTCCACCAGCTACTTCGAGCTACAAGAATCGGACATCGAATACTAGAGAGCTATCCCTCCGAACAACGGTGCATAAACGCGCTCCGTACGTATCGCTACTAAGTGTTAAGATACAAGCAAAGGGAAAAGAAGGTAATGTTCTACACGTCTAGGTGATGATCAGATGCGAAGCGTAGTTCAGACAGAAAATGTACGTGCTTGCCGGCGACTGTTGGACACAGCAAACTCGATCTGTCCAACAGGTGAACTCGATCTGTCCAACACGAAATCAGTTCCGCGATTAACATAAGTTCGTCAGAAGCGTGTTACGACTCTACAGACGGCTTCATGTCCGTCTGGGAACAGAATGTAGACCGCGGCATCGCGCAAACCAGCGAAACAGAAGCAAGAGTGCTTCTAGGAAAGTAGACATGGAGGCTAATGTCGGTCAGATCTAAAATCAATACCGTTAGTATCGATAATGGGAATAAGTAGACGGTAGAAACATACCCCCATCAACGAGGAGAACAGATGTCGTTCGAGTTTCTCTCACGACTCTGTGGCCTCGCAGGAGGGAAGGTCGCAAAATGGTCAACGAGTTTCGTTGACGGGTGCCGACGAGAAATACTAAAGGAAACTTTGTTATCATCCCAAGGTCAAATTGAACTCCGGGAACCTCACCTTGATGGCGGAGCACGACGATATTTGAGACGTGCAGCTGAGCCTGACCGTCGCTAGTCGAATCGGAGAGTTCCAACAGGTAACATATCGCCAAGTGAAAACCCTTACCTCGTGAAAACGAGTTCCGCAATACTGAACCGCCGAAATATGCTCTGGCCGGGTGTTGAGCTGTTCACCCAAATCAGATCCCATGTTTTTCCCAGCTCGAGATCATGGACAACTCATCGGGAACGAATACATTCAGAGACGAGTGGCGTCATGACTTCGCACTGGTACTTCCTCGGCGCAGTCATCTCCATGTCCCCAGCAAGCGCGCCGATCTCTTCAATTGTGATTCAGGCTTGGTGAAGTTGACGCCGCAGTCCCGAGTCCCGCATGGCCATAGCCCAAGCCGGGGTCATTCGGGTACTACAATTCAAACACCTAGCTTACGGTGTCAGCGCTGACGATTTGCGGTCGACTCTATCAGGATGGCGAATCCACACAGGAACACCGTGTCAGAAGAAGAGGGGATTTACAGCTCATCCATGTCGACTTTATCGACTCTTACCCAAGAGAAGAATGGAGAGATCCCTGCATTCCCTTATTTAAGCCCATGAAAAAGACTCAGGCAACCAGAGCATACCGATTAGCACCGACTAGGCGAGTACTGTAATGCCCTTACCAAACTGTCTAGATTGGACAAGTTTGATGAGGATAATCCGGGATAAAAGGTCGCCGTCGACGGGCCCAAGGATGTGCGCTTCAACGACAGCGCAGAAAACATGAGGCGCGGATCTGGGGCAATCCCGGAGGGTATCAACAGAAGAAGCACAGCCCGCCTTGTTGATAACGTGGTACGATATCTGCAGATGTTCGACATCATCTATAGACACCCCGTAAGCCGAGTGAATTGTAGGTATATAGTTAACTTGCATCGAGCTGTTCCACCTCTGAACAAGCCCGATTCGCTACCGCCGTACGCAAAGGTCACTGTACGGTCCTGCACATTCGCCCAGATGGTTACTATGCTTGGGTCTGGAAGACAGCTAGTCTCGTAAACCGAGTCAATGAGAGAAGATGGGATACTCACAATCATCTCTTAGTAGAACGATTCGAAGAGAAAGAACCGAATCTTGATGGTGGTAGAAGAGGAACTTCCGCGGAAGGAAGGAGCACGACTCCCTAATCGGGAACGAACACTAACGTCCTAACGATTGCCAGATGCTAAGCAAAACATACAACATTCTTGGCCGCCAGTCGAGGCATATTGGGCCGTATTTTCTCTACCAATGCGGTGCGCATGACACCAGACACCTCGTGGGACAGGCCGTCGTCGAGGAACTGCCATGCCACAAGGAATTTATGATGGTGAATCTCAGTTCCGCGAAGCGAATCACTGCTTGGGAGCTGGCAAGCGCGCGCGACGGGAATCCGCGCTGGTACCATTGCACGCGACATGTCGAATGGGGTTTCAGAGATGAAGCTAGTCGTGTATGTCATCCTCAAGTTCACGCGGCAAAACAGGTGATGCTCCATTTGAAAGAGAAAACACTGGAGAACAGAGTGGATGAGAAAACCCAGGCATATATGGATCCAAGACAGACAAGATCAGAGAAATTTTTAGCGATACTCATATGCATCCTTCATAACGTCTATCTCGCCTAACTCCCAGGACACTTCTAGGCCTGCTTCCTGAAGCTCCAACAAGAATAACGCCAACGTTGATGTGGTATACTTCTCCACCGCCTCAACATCCGGGTAACCACGCTCTGGGTACGCATCCGCCAGGGTGAATTTTGCGAGACGTGCAGTGTTGTCCGAGGTGTTCCAACGCGACATGATCATGGACTGGAGGGATTCGGTGATAAATAGGTGACTATCACCCATGTCATGCATGAGCTCCAATTGGCATAGGCCGGGCAGGGACGGCGCGGACGATGTGATTTCGAGGGACTGGAGGCAAGCAGCTATATTGCTTAAAGATTCGCCAGGGTTGACCGTCAGTGAAACGATGGTAGACATCCCGAGAATCGATCTGAAGTTCGATAGCTGGATGCCAGGGTCTCTGAGGGAAAGCAAGGTCAAGTTGCACTGCGACCGCTCAACAAGGCGGCAGAGGAGCGCGCACCTGTCTTCCGGAACCTCCAAATAAGAGTGCCCGTGAGAGGTCCGCTCGAGTACAAGTTCGTGTAGAGCGGGAAAAGATACTTTGTCAAGTATAGGCCGTAAAGCACGTCTGGTATCGAGCACCAACCGACGTAGATTCCCGTGGTCAACTGCTTGTCTGCGAGGATCAACAGTACGGACATCTTCTACATCCCCAATGCAGATGATCTCCAGAAATTCGAGGTTGGATGCGTCATGAATAAACCGATGAAATGAAGCTGGGCCCAAAAATTGACCGGTGAAGGATGTGAGAGCGTCCCACTTGGTACGAAAGGAGTCAACAGTGATGCTCGTGTTCAACGAGCGGAGAGAGGGGAGAACAAGGTCCAATGTATCCAACTCAACTGGAATAGAGGGGGAATGAAATATTTTTAGCGTGTCGAGCTTTGCTAAGCTAACACCCCTTGAAAGCATAATGAAAAACGGCTTCATTGAAATCCATGGGCCACGAATTTCTACTGCATCAGGAATATGGGTCTTGAGCTTAGGTCTACTATGGTTAACCAGAGGGAATCTGGTTAACCTAGAGCTTAGAAGTCTCCGATTCAGCCAGATTAACTCAGGACACAGTCTACACCTGCTTGCATTCCCAAGTTAACTTGAAGTCAACTTTACTCAACCTGAGCTGTATAGAATCCATCCTAAGTTAACTTTAAGTCAATTCTAGAAGATATAAGTTACACTCAAGACAACATAAGTAACCTTTAAGTGAACTAAATCCTGTTCTGTTTCGTGTGGCAAACTCAATTCCACAATCGGACATCACATCAAAAACAAAAGGGGATCAAAATAACAGTGTATCCAAGGCTCTCATTGAACATAATAGATATATACGGAACAAAGATACTACACTAATCTACAAAGCATTGTGAATACCTGCATGAGTGAGGCGTAGAAAGGAATGTGACTGCAATCAGAACAACAGACCCATTACATATGTGCCCATGCTGGCTTATCCCCGTCGTGCTCAGTCCACATCGTGCTCGGTCCACATTGTTGTCGCCGTACTTGGTCCACGCGCTCGTCGGTGTGCTCAGCCAGCATCGTCGTCGTCGTTGTCAGGCCGGCCACGTCCACGTCCTCATTGTTGTGCTCGGTCAGCGAGCTCATCGTCGTGCTTGGTCCGCACCCTTACGTCCTTCTCCTTGTTGTGCTAGGGCTTTGTCCTTCTGGCCATTGTGCTCAGTCGGTCTCCTCGTTGTGGTTGTGCTCATCTTGCGTCATTCTTGCCGTTATCCTCATCGAGCTGTCGTCCTGGCGTCCTTCGTTGCTACCTTGCAGGCATACTCAGTATGACTCAGTAAATTAAAGAGACAATAAAAACGCACCTTGTCACCGTAGTTGAGTCATCCTTGTCACCGTAGTCGAGTCGTCATTGGAGCCGGGGTCGTGTCATCATTGGAGCTGGGGTCGACTTGTCCTTGTTCCCGGAGTCGAGTCGTCCTCGTCGCGGTGCCGTCCTTCGTTGTGGTGTTCAAGTCGTCCTCGTTGCTGTGGTCAAGCCGTCCTTGTTGCTGTGGTCCTCATCGCCGCGGTTGAATCGTCTTGTTGCCGTAGTCGAGTTGTCCTTGTTGCGGTGTTCGAGTGGTCCTCATTGCCGTGGTTGAGCCGTCCTTGGAGCCGTGGTTCTCGTCGCCTTGGTCGCGTCGTCCATGGAGCTGTAATCGAGTTGCCGTGCTGAGTGCTCCTTGTCGCGGTCGAGTCGTCCTCTTCGCCGTCGGGGACATCCTTGTTGCCGTGTTTGGGTCATCCTCGTCACAACGTATCACTCTTGTAGCTGTCTGCAGTAAATGTATACAACCGTCAGCACTGAGGGTAGAGAAAAAGCAAGGACACACCTGCATGTCGTGGTGAGAGGAAGAGACTTGGAAGACGATCGCGCTCTAGACGATCGAGGAAAAACCCAACCAACACGTGCCAATGACGTGTCACCTAGCAAAAGAACTTGTCAAATTTTAAACAACTGTCAAGTGGTAAGAATGAGCGGGAAAATACCTAGAGCCAGCCAATCCTGCACCTGAAGGCTGCTTGAAGAACCCTTTTTCATTAGCCGCAAAAATGAAACACCGTTGTCCCAAAGAAGAAAAAAATTAGAAGCTACAATTTTGACAGCCGGCCTACAAAGCCCTGCTCAAGGTCGGCCTGGCTCTACATAGGCCGGTTGTCAAATTGAAGCTCCTGTCGACGAGTGAGCAGTGAGTGAGTGATGCGTGGTCGGAGATGGTGGTAAGAGACGAAGAGTACATAACACTTTTGATCGGAATGGTGTATTGTTACATGGTGAGTTTCCCATACCCGGGAAACTCGCTCTGCAGCCTATCGATACATCAATGTACCATACACATCATCGAAGGAATCCTTTATTCATGCCCGCCGACCATCCCCGAGCAATTGCGCGGAGCCGGTCGACGTGCATGACGCACTCCCCACTACACAGTCTCCGTTGAGGAGTGATGAAGCTTGCGATGAGGTAGGTGTAGCCCTCACGTTTCGCCCTTCGGCCTCCTTCGTTGCCCATCCCGCGAAGAACCTCATGCGCGCAGTGGTGGTGACAGGACTGGAAGAGCAGCTTATTCGACATCTGAGAGAGTTCGCGCCGGTGGTTTAAAACCCGCTAATAAGAAATTGCTTATATCAGAACAAAAGATTTACTCACCGAGCCAACCAGGTCATGAGCTCGTCCGCAAGGAAAGCAACCTAGAGACGTCCCACAGCGCTGAAGACCAAGTTCAATCGCGAACGAGTTTAGGGACAACCATAAGCTGAGGAATGAGATGTCAATTCAAGGCTCTACGCGATCCGGAGGTCACTCAAGACCCACATGTAAGGCTGCATCCAGCGGAGGAGCGTCGCCGATGGCGCTGATAACAATGTTCTTGGTAACCGTACACGTCGGCGGTGGACTGTACGCGGCCAAGGATGTCTTCGCCTGCTGGGGGTAATGTTGAAGATCTGGTCGTACTCCGCGACTCTGGAGAACGAAGATAAAACTTGATGCTACGTCGACTCGAACAGTTGCTGCGGCGCACAGGCAGATGATTTTCGAGGCGTGTTGTCTAATAAGGGCCCGGAGATGGGAGCAACGGCGCGAGAAGAGGAAAAGAGTGGCCGAATAATGCATCCAGAGGCGCCACCACGGAAGAGAAACAAGACACCATAGTATTCAGAGTAGCAAAGGTCCCAGAAGATATCCTAAGGCCAGAGACACGTCGTCGTCGACGTGCTGTCGTAGTCAGAGGCAAAGATGTTATCTCGATGACAGAGATCGAGCTCGATCCAAGCTCGATCATCTCTCTGCTTCTCACTATCCACCACCACCGCCAGCACCTCAACGAGGTGCTGGCGTCCTATTCTAGGATCCCCGCGGCTCTTCTTCACTTTTTTTTCGTCTCTCTCTGGACCGCGGTGCTGCTTTGAACCTCACGACATCGAAGCCTGGACGATGGCGCAACGACATTTTCGGACGAGGGACGCCGCTGAGCTGTCTCAACCCCTGCCGTTGTTTTTGTGTCGAAAGAGAAGCGACGAGTTAGCAGTCGGGCTGGACGGCGTCGCGGACGCGTCCATCCCAGAACGGTGCGTATTTCTTCATTTTGCTTTCTGGAAACTTACGCCATGCAGGCTTCCATCGGCCGGTTTTATTGTTGACGAGGACAGGGACATTCATAACGTCTGGGACGACAAAGACTACCGCGACGGCGACGGCTACTCTGAGCGACTTTATCGACTGGGAGGAGACGGCAGCCTCGCCCAGGACGGCGTGAGCAAGGATGCTCTCGCATGTGTTTCCTCCCATCACAGCACCTCCACCAGGCGCTCCAGAACGGCTTCCCTCAGTCGTGAGGATGACTTCAACTTGACATTCTGCTCGCCCGGCGAGCGATGCAACCGCGTAAGCCTCCACAAAAGAGCAGCAACGCTTCAGAAAGACAGAGATGAGCTGTAGGAGGCTGGTCCGGCTGCCGTGCCCCCTCAGTCGGGCCACGAACAAGGCAATAGGATTATTGGGGCCGAACGGCGTCGAGGACGCGCCAGCCCCAATCAGTACGTGCTCATTTTTAAAATCTTTGTAAACCTTACACCTTTGGAGTAGGCAGCAGCTCTTTTCCCTTGTCCGCAAAGTGTACCTTTTCCGCTGTCCTTCGCGGACGACTCTGCTCTTCCGCCAGGTAGCGCTACCCGAAGCCTCCGAACGGAGCTACATCTTTTCTTGGACGACGGCGACGGGCCTGAAGAGGCCGCGCGCCGTCATGATCGCGCTTCCAATAAGACGAGGAGTCAGATTTCGATTTCGGTGGCTGGTGCAACTTGCCAATCCGACACACGCTCACGCTGCCGTCTGCCGTTCACGATGCACGGAGCATGACCCGCAAGGTTTCTCCATTGAGGCTTTGAGTGCCATCTGCACGCAAAGGTGTTTTTCCTCTCCTCTTTGATTTCGTTCTGTCTAATTCGCTCGCCCTTTAGCAGTGCCCATCTATCTCGCGACGAACTTCCGCTCTGTATCTTGGCAGCGTTGAGCCAGATCCTCGCGATCAGACGAACATTCGCCCGACAAACGACGACCTTGTCGTCTCTGACAATATGAGTAACGGATGTCGATCCAGCTCCGCGATCAACCTATCGGATTAGCCAGCCCACACGTGGATAGTCTAATAGTTTATGGACGTGTAGTACCTGTTATATCCAGTTGTGGTTGTCTGTGTAAAGATGATGCTTGCAGCTTAGCTACTTGCTCGGGTAGATGTGAGATACCTGAGGTTGGGTAGCTTTGGCATACTTGATACCTGAAGTGACAAGTCATCTCAAGTTTACCCAACATGCTTTATGTGAACTTCAGGATCTAGATAAGCCAGTTATGATGACTTGTAGCAACTCTCATCAAGGCTAATTCCTAAGTATACTCAAGTGAACTGATAAAGGCTTGTAGCAACTCTGGTAAAACCGGAATCCCTGAGTTGTGCTAAGTTACTTCCGGTTGGCTCTGGCGACTTAGGCTTCTTGGGTCAACTAGAAGATATGGGTCTGAACTTAGGTCAACCAGATGCCAAAGTGATTTTCCTGATGTGAGCGCCATCGAGGTGCATGAACTGCTAGAACGTTCATCAACATTGTTTGAACGCCTGATGGAATGGAGTACTCCATTCCATCCAAAAACATGCGGATGTTAAGAGTGCAAGGATTCGAAAGAACGAGCTGTTGTTGTAGAAGGTCCACAGCGTATGAGTTGACGCTATATTCGGCGAACGACAAATCTACGTTTGCCCAGAGAGACGGCACAGAGCGGGATAATGTACGCCAGAACTTGCAAACGTGGCCCAGATTATTGGGCGCACATCCCATCCAAAGCGAATTCTCCGACGGTTCACGGGCCAGAGCAAAAATGTGAATGAGGATTTCGCGGGGAATGGAACGGATAGGCGCGGCAAGGGACTTGGTCCGTGCGATGTCCACGTCTGTCGACACTACTTCCTCGCGCATTTGGAGGATGAGCGCCTCGAGGCGGACAATGTCGGAGTTCAGTTGTTGACGACGGCTCTCCAAGGTAGCGACGCGTTCTGGGATACAGGGAGTTGTCGCACTGGATGGTACATGCCCGGAACGTAGCATGTTAAGAACGTCCCGAGACGAGTCGGCAGTGGAAGCTGTGGCCTTCAAGCCGCAGCGCGAGCAAGCCGTATCTGCCGCCATTTCGATTTCTGCGCATAGAAATCAGCTGGAGACAAAGGAAGGTTTGAAAAGAGCGCACTATCGCTTCGGATGATACAACGACTTGAAGAACTGTTAACCTACTACGGCCTCTGTGGAGCGATTCCGGGAATCTGCCAGATGATAGCAAGAGGCAGCCGTGTTTTTTTTGTCTGACACGACGTGACATTAATCACATGTTGTGACATTAGTGTTTTTACCGTGTACCAGTAACCACTTGCTTGTTCAACTACACGTTTCCGTTCAGATCATCAAGGTGTATGTTATAACGAGCATACAATACATCGTGCGAGGCGTAGTCTTTTTGTACGCCTAAGACTACCACATTTGTCCCGGTGGTCTGACATGGGTATCAGGCCGAAGGTCTCGAGTGGAGGGAACTCAGGGAACAATGAAATCAAAGCCCCCAGTATACTCTCGGAGACTGCCAACACTCCGTTCATACTGCACACAAGCTACGAATCAGAACGGTGCAAAGACTCAGTTAAGCATGCCACGCCGTATTAGAGACCTCAACGAGTCATCCGCGAGTCAGACTCGCGACTCGTGACGTGAGTACTTACGTCCAAAAAGCTCCTGCTCAGACTCGCATTGGACTCGACTCGCAGTGACTCACGAGTCGTCGCGAGTCTACTCGTGAGTACTCGCCATGAATCCGAGTCATCTTGGATACTCACGAGTACTCGCGAGTCCATGACCTCCCAGCATTCATGCACAGCGAGCATCCCCGGGCAATGGCACGGGGACAGTCAGCTGGGCATGAGGATGGGGTGGGGTGATGGTAGGAGAGTGGTAGGGTGATGAAGGAGTGGTGATGGTGGTGGAGAAGGAGCAGTGGTGATGGTGGTGGTGACGGTGGTTGTTGTCGTTGTCGTCGACACGTCAACATTTCCTCATCCTCCTCATTATCTCCTCCTTCTTCTTCTCCAGCTCCTTCTATCCTCCACCTCGGCATCCTCGCGTTGCCGTCGTCCAGGTTGTTGTCCGGGTTGTCCGGGTCGTCATCCTTAAGCTGGCCGGGTCGTCGTCCTCTGCTGCTGGCGCAGAGCCCGCAGTAGCAGGCCCGGCACAGAGCCAAAGCCAGAGACACATCCCAGCGGCTGCCTGACAATCGTCAGAGCAGCGGGGGCGACAATCGTCGCTTCCCAGGTGGTCGTGGTGGTAGTAAAACAGAGAGAGAGACGACCCGATCAAGACGCTGACGCGTTGCTTCGGATCTCGGCCCGGAACGCCGGATCTGGCAAGATAATCGCGAACCTCTCGTTCTCGAGACGTTGTAAACCATTTCCTTTCAAAAAAATTTGTAAATTCAGCTAAAATATCTATGCTAAATATTTGCGAGTCACTGTGTGATGACTCACACCCCACAGACCGCTACTCAGACTCGCGCTCAGACTCGTGAGTACGTGACTCGCGAGTCACGCGAGTGCGAACGCCGACGTGCCCGACGCGAGTCGAGTCACCAGATGACTCGGTGACTCGGTGACTCGGTGACTCGTTGAGGTCTCTACGCCGTATCAACCCACCAGTCCAGCAATGTTCTTGTCGAATCAGTGTGCCGGCAGTTGCCCGGCAGGAGAAGTTTGCTGGGATAACCTCGCCGTCGATGACGGGCCCAACGGTATATGATGTCAAAACGTGCGGTTCAGCGAAAGAATAATATCCTGTTCCAGGTCGTCCAAGTGCAGTCCGATTCCCGAACTGCTGAAGCCATAACGGATTGGAGGAGCGCGATGATCAGTCCAAGGTGACACACATCGTTTTCTGTCATGATACCGGATCGAGAGGTGGAATAGTGGTCGTTAACGCACGGGATCCGTTGGGCTAGATCCCAATATTGATAGGCGGCTGGTACGTTTACTGTACTAACGCGACCGGATCTTCACGGCATGTTACGTGTTATCCTTGTGAATTAGTGGGTTACATCTTCATTCAGGGTTCAGTTCCCATAACGGGAGTGGCGGGAGGCGGCGGCGGCAGCCGCCGCATCAAAAATTGCCTTATTTGGGTACCTCTCGATGATTTTTAGAGCCGTTACGCATTACGAAACACAGATAAGCTCATTTCACATGCCTCTGTTACCCGTTATGTGAATTAACGGTCGTGTTAGTACAGTAGTACGACGGCCACCGCTGCAACAGTCGGGGGGTCTGACGTGAAAGTGACGCTACCCAGACCTCCCCGGGATGCGCCGTCCATGAACGAGCCCGACGTCGACTGTATGTGGAATCGTCGATGGCGGAAGGCAACCTTGCTGATGGCGGTGGAAGGAAAGGTACGTATACGTTCAACATAATTATAATGGGGACCCTATTGTTGGGGTGTTCCAGGCGTGTTCATGTTACCGCCCTGCGCGGTGTGAACGTCCAGCTCAATAGCCTATTAGCAAGAATAAAGAATACAACAATGGTGGATATACAGTGCGTTGCGCACAACCCGGTATGCGCAGGCCTTCGGGTTCCAGCTGCACCATGTAGCTAAGCTGCGCAGCCTCTCTGACGCCTCCCAGCACCGGTACCCTAAACGAAACAAAGAACACCTCGACTTGCAAGCCGAGGCAGGACAAGCCGCATTCTGTCTGCAAGGACCGGATAATACGCTACCCGCGTGACGAATCGCCCCTCCCGACGACTTCTTTCGAAGTGAATGTTCCGAACACCGCTAAACGTCGTATGCGCTAGACTGTCGTCAAGCGAATTCCACGCTTCCCCGAGAGTATCGATGTCTTGGAGATCCGGGAACGTAAATGTAAGCTCCGTGAAATGTATTGTCGCTTTTGAGTCGGAGAGGGCGCGAAATGTGGAAGACAACCACTCGATGTACGTCCTTGTCTCTTCGAGGGCTCTGGGGCTTACGCTGAAGTGTACGTGTTGGAAGGGCAGACCAGCAAGCGGGAGTGGGCAGATTGCATCTTGTCCAAAGTTATCATCATCATCGATCCACGCCAGGACATCATCGGTGAAGCCTTCAGCTATGGTTAGATCCAAGTGTCACATCCAAGTTAGTTAGTGATTGCACGTACTGCGTTCCAGTTCCACTTTGAACAACTCGAGGGGAGGAAATCCTCGACGCAATACGTCCTGCCACTCTAGTAAATCGTCTACGAAGGGTATAACGATTTCACAAGTCTTCAGGTTGGGAAGGTCGAAATAATGCGTGAGGAGATTGTGGAATTCCGCCTGTAGAGTGTCAACTCCAAAGCGAATGCCTTCCAGCGAGGGAAGGTGCAAGCGCTTGCGTGTCGGCTTCGGGTCCACCTTGTAAGGGTTGAGGCCACCAAACAAACTGACTCGCTTGATGTTTGTTCCTCCCAAAATCCCAAAAAACATGACGGAAGGTTTCGACGGAACAGACGTTAACATCAAGCTCGACGAGAGGCGCGTTCCCCAGAACATTTGGGATCAAATCGAGATAAGAGCGGGTTGTTATGTCATCGATGGCCCAGCCTGGAAATGCGACTTTCATGAGATTCGGGAGAAGAGAAAGTACAGATGCGAGGCAAGATATGTGGGCGGGTAACGGAATATCATCATTAGTGCCGCGTTGCTGCCACATCAGGAAACTGCCTTTGGCCCTAAAGCACCTCAAGGCAGGGGCCCATTCTTGAGGGAGTTGAGGCAACTAAAGAACCTCAAGTTGTTTGAGGTATCTTGATGTATGTGGTCTTGCATCAATGCACTTTGAGTGGCTTTCAGCCCCTTCAAACCATAGCTCTGTATGTTGCCTGCTTCAAGTTCAACCAAGACTGCTTGAGTTAGAACTCCCGCACCCACCTGAGTTGAGGGAGTTCAAGGCAATGCAGCTATCTCAGGATGAGAGGTCTGGGAATGTCATTTGTGCATACTGTCTGAAGCTGTAATGTTATGGGTAATGGAGTACACTGCATCATAATATAATAACCAATATCTGAGCAGCACCCCATGACGAGGCGTATCATGGCTGGTCTCGACACACTGAACGTGGCACGCAACCACTCTGAACCATGCCCTCCTCGCGAGCAAATACCATTCAGATCGACACCGTCCAGCGCGTTCTAGTACTCAGACGACGACGACGCCCACTGGGGAAGCACGTCCTAGCAAGTCGCCCGGCCAGCCCCATGTGCCAAAGCCTCGCCGGACATTGCTCGAGCTCCTCCGTCCCACCGTCGACAACGACAAGGGGAAAGCACCAGCCCTGGCCAACCCACCTCTCGCCTGCGCGTTCCTCACCGTTGGGCCATTCTCAATGTCGACTTGCCATGGCGACGGCGGGTACATGGCAAACGGCCTCGACTTGGTCGTCAGCAAGGGCGAGAAAAAAGCGATGATAATCAAACACACCTTGGCGCGCAAAACAGCACTTCTATCTCTCCGTCGTCGTTATTCTGGGAAGGCGCCGTTAGAGCTGTCAGACTCGCTGCCTCTTGAAGGGCTTACACATCCTTCTCGCCATCCATGCCTTCCAGGTCTCCATCGTTCGTAAGAGTGGCCTCAGACCAGCAGCTCCTCCATTCCAGGCCAGGAGGTAAGTGCTGACTCCTACAGCAGTTCTCCGGCCTTGCGTGACGTTGGTAGCACTGGGAAATGCGGCCTCGCGGAGGGCTTACGTGTCCTGGAAATGAAACTGTACGCACAGGAGGATTCTATGGAGGCAGAGCTTGGGTCAGCGGTTTGGAGGCCTTGTGGTAAAAATGGAAAAACGTACCGTCCGCTGTGGGTTGTCGAATGTGAATGGAATGTGCTGCGGTGTCCTAGCCCAGCCATCTGATGTTTAACTGCAGAATGGGATGAGAGGGAGATAAGAATCCTCGCTGCGGGCGTCGCCCTCGTTTGACGTGCTTGTGTCGTGAAATCACGAAAATGCGGCCTGCCACAGGGCTTACGCGTCTGAAACGAACATCGTCCAAAATAGCAGTCGAACAGGCAAAGTCAGCGGGCAAAAAATGACCTTGACCTCGGAGGTGGAAGTCGGCGCAGAGAGAGGATGTCGCGGAGTTGATGGTGGTGGTAAGAGTTAGAGAGAGACGACACGAACAGCGCTTGATCGCTGTTCGGCTCTCCGGGCCTGTACATCCGGTCATCGTTCGTCTCGATGTAGAGGCCGAACGCACACATATTGAACCGTATATTTTAGCGTAATTTAACGAGAGCAGTAAATCTAATAACTTTATAAGAAATTTACAGATTAGGACCGGGAGAAATCAGCACATCTAGCTCATGCACCCACTGGAGCACAAGCATTAAACCCAAGTTACACCTTGCCTGGCCAAAAATATGGTCAATTTGAAAGTTGTCATGCTTCTCGTCCTCATTCAATCCCGCTGTATCCGAAGGGACGGCGCGACATGGTTCGCGTGCTAGAGCCATCCCGAACTTTGATCCCGCCGCCCAAAATGGCAGGGATCGAACATTTCACTCTCTTTATCCTCCTCCTACTACCACTACGACTAAGCACGGTGTCGTCGCTATTCTCCCACTGCCCATCGATGCCCTTTCATATTTGCAACCTGCACCGGCCTCTATTTTGCCAAACGGCACGCACCTTCAAGATGAGACTATGTGCTCTGGGAGTTTTGGCCTTGGACACGACGAGCAAGGCTTGTATGACGCAGCGGGCGTGTACTGTCTTCATTGGTGCGCGTATCTAGCTCTTCTTGCTCGTCTTACGCTCTGAACACAGTCTATCAGTAGGACCGTAGCCAGCTTCGAACGCGGGGCGCGAGGATGTCATTGCAGGGACCGCCATAGTCGTCCGGTTTAGCTGGATACATTGTTGCGGAGAGTCAAGTCCGGTATGTCCATTATTCATCCTGTTATATTCTGCTCTCTGACTTGATTGCAGATAGTACTGGAAAACGTCAAGTCCTTCATCGACTCGGACTATTATCATTATGGCACACGTCATCCTGACCACGTGAGTGTTGACTTTTGTTCGATCACAATTTCAGAGTCCGCTGGTCAACTCTTTCCTTGCCTCCACCATGTCCCACAACGCCGCTCCCACCTCACGACTGCGCCTTTCATACGACGCACTGTAGGACGACATCCCCCAACCGACCCACGATCATGACCGAGCAGCATGACTCCGACCACAGCGGTCGACTGCAAGCACGGCAACCGACTACAAGCACGACGACCGAGTACGAGCACATACGAGCACGACGACTGAGTACGAGCATAACGACCGAGCACGCGCACGTCGACCGAGTACGAGCACGACGACCGAGTACGAGCACGACGACCGAGTACGAGCACGACGACCAAGCACGAGCACGTTGATCAACTTCGAGCAGGATGACCCACTGTAACCACGGCGACCGACTTCAAGCATGGCGAACGACTACAAGCCTGACGACTGATTCCAAGCACGACGGCCGACAATGTGTCCATGCCAACAACTTTGCCTGACAAGTCGGGCACCATCTCTTTGCAACGACGAGTCCCGCGTACGATGGACTAGGCTTCACCCGACCTCTATGAGACCCACACACAAAGAGGATGCGACCGTCACCCGATATGCCAACAAGACCTGCGTACGATGGACGAGGTTCGCTCGACGCGGACGAGACCCGCCGACAATCTGGACGAGCCATGTACACACCGAGAATACAATGGATACATACAGACCGGACCAGTTATGTAGATGGTGCTAGATGTGCCAAGTGTTCATCCTCTATTCGGTATCTAGACCACTACAGGTTACATGTGTACCGATTGTCTTTGTCTAATGAAGTGGCTTCCTATGTTTCGTGTTTAGAGTTTTGTTAGTCTCCTTGGAATGCCTTGTGGTATCTGAGTTCACCCCGAGTCATTTTTAACCGGCATTGACTCTGCCTTGAGCAGTTCTGAGATGGTGTTAAAGCAAGAGTTATATTTGTGTGTGCTTTAAGGTGCCTTGTACTGGAATTAAGATACCTCAGAGGCATCCTGAGGCATCTTGAGGCAGAGGTTACCGCCGAACCTGTATTTAAGACGTATCACTAGCATTAGCACTTTAGCTACCTTAAAGAGCCTGTGCACCCTCAAGATATCTCAAGATACCTTAAGGTCTGAACCCATTTTCGTGATGCAGTGGATTGGGATGAGATCATTAGTGCCGCCGCTGCCGCGTTGCTGGATTTTCAAGCCGCGGATGAGCGTTTGGAGATGGGGAATGGATATGAGATCGTCAAGCAATTTGGCCATCCTTTTGTAGGAGTTGAGATTTACGGGGGCGTCGCGGAAATAGAGCATGCTGACTGAACCCCGACCAGTGTGCGCGATACTAGCGCGCAGCTCCGCAGGGCATATTTGTGACCGGAAAGATGCTGGATGATTATGTCCACGAGTTCGGGTGGGAGAGAAGTATTTGAGGATGGCATCTAGGAAGAAATTCGTCGGCGTTGAGTGTTAAGGTGAAGGAAAAAGAAGGATAAATGACTTGCCTTCAAAAAGAGCCTGACGGAGACGCGTCAGACACGAATGTTCGTCGCCTGAATGAAAATATTGGTGTAAGCCAAGAAAAGAAAGAGGGACACGCACAGATTGAACTGCTGATGTGGATGATACAAAACGCTGTGGAACAAGTGGTATGCAGCTTTTTTTTCTCACGTAGTGTTGGGGGCGGGTGAAACCTGCTGGGGAGCCACTTGATGGAAGTCGAGTCGAAGGTGCGTGGGCAGGACCAATGCGGAGTCTGAATATTTCAATCCTCATAACCGATGGAGGCCCTTGATCTTGCTTCTTCAACTGATTGCCCAGTGCTGGCGCATTGCAGTATGAACACCCGACCTCTGCGGAAAGAGCACGAGGGATACATTGCCTTCGGTTCATAAATACCAATCGGGACGGCGCGGTTGAACTAGTGTCTTTCCAGTCAAACGTTTCTTGACTCGCGTTTCTGACGCGTCAGATCTAAATCGAGACAACGTAGCAGCAGGGCCAGGAT